>JAVSBS010000932.1:0-11174 GCA_033124195.1 Coracias cyanogaster | reverse complement strand
TTCCTGTGTGACCTGCCCTAGATTCTCTGGTCCTGCTTGGCAGGAGGGTTGGACTCGATGATCTCCAGAGGTCCCTTTCAGCCCCTCACATTCTGTGATTCTATGAAAACTGTTTCTTTTGCACTATTGGTACAGCAATTTGAACACGGAAATATCGCCTGATGACATAATAAGAGTCTAAATAAACAATCTCCACCTACTGTTGGGAAGGTTTTAAAAAGAGTAACCAGTAACCCTCCCAAAGCCAACCTCTCAGCACACGTACCCAGCATCGGTGTCCCCACCAAAATCTTAACACCAGTAAAGTTAAGGGGTACAAATTTACTCCATCTAAAACTCAGTGTGTTACTTGAATTTTGACAAAGAGCCACAGATGAGAAATGGAGTACGCACATGAAAGGCTCTCCAGTTCCATCAGTCCCCTGGGAAATAGTGGGGTCAAAAAACAAACTCCCTCCACACAGAAGGAAAACAGGAAGGGAAAAAAAAAAAAAAAAGACTAGAAGTGGTTTGGGGAGGGTGGTTGTTGGGAGGGTTTTTTTCATTTACTTTTTGTGCTTTCAAAATATAAGGGGGGCAAAAATTTAAGGTACATGACATTTAGTCTGCTACAATTTTTTTTGAACGTGTTGCTACGTTCAGAACTTCATACCAAGGACGCAAAAGATACCAAAAAATATACCAAAATATTCCCTAGAGTGCTCCCCCACTAGCCACTGTGCTCCCTAGAGAAAACACGCCAACTGGAATGTCACCAAAAATGTGTTCTTTCCTCCCCCCATCCCTTCAGAGAAAAGTAAAAACAGATTAAGGAAGAACTCAAATTCACTCCGATGGCTTACACAAAAACCCAACAAACACACCCCACTTCTCTGCCTCCCCTGTGTCCTGTCCATGGCTCCACTCCTGAGACATTCCAACATTTCTTAAATTCTTCTGCAAAGGAGCTCTGTAAGGTGAGATCGGGCTCCGAACGCCTCCGTGCACAACAAGTCACCCTGTGTACACAAGTTTCACTTTTATCCAATTAAAAGACAACAGAAACGCACAGGATTCCTCCCATCTGTGTGCCCTGTGCTGGGAAGAACTGAGAACAAAAAACCCCAATGTAACCTTAGCAGCTGAGAAGGACAGTACCGATATTTACTCTCCTCAATGAGAGATAAAGCAGAAGACTGGGGATATTAATGGATGGTAAAGACACTGCTCATGAGCTTTACAAGTACAAATCTCCAGAAATAAAGTGGTTTTTTTTCTAAGTGAGGAAGAAGAGCACATTAATTCTAGAAGAGTTTTAATTTCTTGATACTAGATACCCCAAAAATCACAGCCCTTTGTTCAATGCAGGTGCAAGTAACAGCTTATGAAAATGAAGTTGCCAAAAAAGAAACTCTTCTGCCCTATTGTGACTCACCAAACCGAACATTTGTTGTTTAAGTTGGTCATTCCAACCACAACTCTGAATTCAAAGAGAAACAGGCAGATGTTTGTAAACAGACCAAACCAGACCCTTGGGCCAAAGAGGTTACTCGCAGCTCAGGGTTTCGTGCAACCCAGCAGCGTTCTGCTTTTCCCTGGTGACTGGGGACAGGAATGTTTAATTACAGCCCAGCACCGCCTGCGTATCCTGACGGGTTTGAAAGCACAGGAAGAAAACAAAAGTTTCATCATTCAGTTTGAGAAATACTATAGAATTACAGAAAAGGCAAGAATTTGGGATGCAAGCGTCATCGAGCTTAAAGAAAAACACTAGTTGTATTTTTATGATCAGATTTGAGAGGCCCACAAAATTCACGACGATTGTAAGGCAAAAAAAAACCAACCCCAAGCCCCTGCCAATATTTAATTAACACCTGCCTGATGAGGATTCACTATAATTTCTCCAAGTTCAAGCAGCAGCAGCAGGGCAGCCGTTAGGCCTTCAGCAGCTGTACCACGCCAGCAAAGAACCGCGAGATCCCGGGGAAGGCAAAGAGGCTTCAACTCCACGTCAGTCCAGGTGAGATTTAGTCAGGAAATACAACCCGTTTCAGATCGCATCAGCTTACAATGGCTTCTACCGTTAACAATACACAGACCCAAACGTAATTAGGAATTAAAAAGAAGTCAAATTTCAGCCAAAAGGCATCAGGACATGCAAAATGCGACACGCCTCCAGTCGTTCCTATGATCAAAGCTTTGTTGCCACAATCCAAACACGAACCACTAGCAAAATGGGTCTCCAATAAGCAGCACATAAAGTAACTGGGAGCTCTCATGAAACATTTCGCTCTACTCCAAAACTTTAAACCAGTGACTTGGCTTTGGCCTTTCACCTGTCAATCCACCCACCTGAAGTTACAGGGCCAGCTACAGTGTGCAGAAGCCAGACACTACAAAAATGCAACCGAAAAGACGTGATTTCTGAAGGCATCTCAGATAAATCCATTGAATAACGTTCATTAGGTCTGACAGCACATGGAGAATTTCCAGAGAAAACCAGGTCTGGAAATGAAAGCTAAGAGAAAACTGTTGGCCTTCGCAATTTGGAAGGAGGGCAATTAGAAATTAGAATTAGAAATTTAGGAATCACAGAATGCGTCGGGTTGGAAGGGATCTCTCAAGGCCATCTAGTCCAACCCCCCTACAAGCAGCAGGGACATCTCTAACTAGGTCAGGTTGCTCAGAGCCCCATCCAGCCTGACCTTGAATGACTCCAGGGCTGGGGCCTCCACCACCTCTCTGGGCAACCTGTTCCTGTGCTCAACCACCCTCAGATTAAAGAACTTCTTCCTAATATCTAACCTAAATCTACCCTTTTCTAGCTTAAAACCATTACTCCTTGTCCTCTCCCTAGAGACCCTCAAGAACAGATCTCCCCCCACCTTCTTATAGGCTCCTTTCAGGTACAGGAACTGTAAAGTTAAAAAATAGGAGGGAAAAAACCCCTAAAACACAGAGAGCAGAGGTGCGCACTTTGCTGTACTGTCCTTGGAGGAACAAGCAGTGAAGGTATTTTTACTGGTTTTGTTCGAGAAAGCAGGCAAACTTTAATATCAATAATAATAAATAAAAACCAAGCCAATTACGTCTTACCAGTAACAAGCTGGGTTCCAGGTCTAGTGTTTCTCCTACAACAGCTGAGGACATCAACAGCCCCAGGGCAGCACAGGTAGTGCACTGTCTGCGACCTCCGGACAGCGCTGGGGCGAGCTCGAGCAGCGCAAGGATGCAACTACGACAGCGAACAAAACCTGAAATTATTAGTGTCCGACTCCCAGGTTAGCGAACAACATTTGGAAGCTCTTTCCCTCCAAACTCACCGTTGTCACGCCTCTATTCATGGCTTAATGAACCCCACAAGATGTTAACTCAGAGCCAGTTAAAACCTGGTTATGTTTTTGCGATGCCATAAGCAAGAGTTATTTCTTCAAGTATGGGGGGGGAAAAAAAAAGTCTAATTTTAGATACTAAGCTTCAAACAGGTCTTTGAAACAACAGGGTTTCCTGTTTGGTAGCTTTTCAAAACATTCTTGCTTTAATGACTTTTTAAAAAGACATTTGTGGCCTGAAGGGCACAAATTCACCTTATCTGACCTGACTGAAGGTTGAGGAGCGACCAATGCAACTCCTGAAAGGAGTCGAGTTTGCAAGGGAATATCCAAGAGAATTCTGTCTTGGAGTGTTTAGCAGCCAATTTCTCCTGGCCAATGTCATTCAAGGTGAAGGGGCTACGCAATGCCAAGATTTGGAAAATTCTGTGTAAAATATAGATACTTCGGTATAATAAGGCACCGTCACAAGACTTCTCAGATAAACCATGAACATTTATCTTTACAAGGTATACAGAATAGCAACAGGCCACCTACGGAAAAGTTTTTTGTCTGTGAGGACACATCCAACTCTAATTATCCCCGTGTACGCTTGTGTTTCTTACCCCAAACAGATTTTATTTTCTTCATATTAGCATATTCACTATACGTGTAACATTTAACTTCAACTAAAGCTTCCCACTCTGCCTTACCCTGGATTGTTTAAGTACTGTTGGCCATTACAGCAAAGTATTTGCCATATATTTCTGATCTCTGTGTTTCAGACAGCCTCGACACACAGATAGCTCTCCTAATGAAAATAAACCATTAATCAATACCGCTGATTTCAAGACTGACCTTCTGCAGTAACAGATTGTGAGAGAAAACATCAGAAAATCAGAATTTTAAAAAGCTTTCCCAATGCAAACTAATGTCATTATCAACAGTGCAATAATATATCTAATAAACAAGCAAAGTAATAAGGAAAATCCAAGTATTCTTATGGCAACAAGCAGAACTGTGAAAATCTTGAAAACAAATATGACCCAATTGAAGCAAATACCACTGATTTTGTTCTCCATTTCTACTGCAGGCTGCCAAGTCTTGCCTTTCTCTAATTCTGATTGCTTTGCCACAGCAATTGTTTTGGCTAGCTCCTTTTAGTCCTGTGATTTAGACAGTTAAAAAAATAAAATAAAATAGGGGAGTGAGGGAGCCAGAGCAACGCAGACACATGGGAAATGACTTTGTTAGCAGAGTGGAAAAGTAATAACGCATTTTCACTTCGACTTAGGGCTGTTTCTTTAACATTCTCATTTACACCTCGCTCCCAGAGTCACAAAATGAGCCAGAACAGTCTGTAAGAACGGTAAAGCCGAGACCTGCGCTGTTTTGCACTGCTTTGCATTTTTGCTTCTTGCTTTGAGCTCTGCACCTGTTTTCCTCCTCCTAAGCAAACAGATGAGCTCCGAGTGACCGTGATTCACGGAGGCAGCCCCACCTCAAGGGAGGAGCGGGAGAACAGCCAGAGGTACCGCTTCAACGCCTGCAGTTGGGCAACATTCCTAAACCAGCCCTCGTTATCAATGTTAAGTCGTATTTTATTCAGATCTGAAAGCGCCCCGACAACGTTATCTCCAGCTACTCTTTCTCTGACCACGCTACAAAAACATCTTCAAATGCTGAGAACTTACCAATATTTGAAAATGTTTCCTGTCAGCGAAAATAAACGTCGCGATGTTTCACAGCTGGATAGTGCATGATTTAGGGAATGGAGAACGGTCTCTGGTAGCGAGCTCCAAAAGGTTCGTCAGATGTCCTGTATTCGCAGAGAATGGGAGGCAAAAATTAAACTCGAAGCTTTAACTTAATATAAAATCCCCCAGGGTCACATCATTACACACAACAGTTAAAATAACTGTGTATTTACAAACACTTCTGCACAGCACACAACATTTCATTTCCAACAAGAAATACTGATTATTTCTATAACTAAGCATATACAAAAAGTCATTTAGCCCTTGTGTTAGAGTTTAACATGTACATTTAAAGACTATTAACATCTTGTGACAACGCTTCCAGAGAAAAGTGCTTTGAAGAAGTCAAACTAGTTCTTTATACGAAGATTTCCAATAATTTTAACACCGCTGTTTGTTCCAGTAAACATCCTAAAGGTTTGGTTGATGTTGCTGCCATCCACACTTTAACTGGGGTTAGCATTATCTAACCTTATAGTTACAGCGATTCCCCTCCAAACCTGAATATTTGCCCAAGGTTACAGAAAAAAAATCAGGTGTCCATGTTACACAAAAGTGCAATTCTGGAGCTCTGTTCCCACCCAGCTCGACTGAATCCCAGCCTCCAAAAGCCAGCGTCACCCTCAAGAGAAAGCGCAGGGCACACAAAGTTACCAAGTATTTATAATTTTTGAAAGAAGAAAACCCACAAGGGTACAGAAAAGCCACAAACACCTAAGAGAAGGTAAAAGCTCTCTTTTCCATGCCTGTACAACCTCTGCAGCCCGAAAGAGAATATTCTGACTGGTAACAAAGTGCTCATACAACAGGATGCACCTTTCCAAGAGGGCACTCACTAGGTGCACGCCGCTAGCTCCGAATGCTTACTTGCCCTAATATCTCCTTCTGTTTCCTCTGCTCCTCGCTTACTCATTTCCCCACAACTTCCAGCTCTGTCCCTGTGCCCGTCTCTCCATCACGGAGAGCTCCAGCCCGGTACAGATCATTCCCCTGGTTTTGATCTCTGTTCTCTCTCTCATCTGGTCGCACCAAGAGAAGAGCAGCTCCAAGCCCACCCCTTGTGTGGACCTTGCCGAAGGCAGCAAGGACAGCAAAGAGCTGGCCAGCACTTAAAGAGCAAGTACCCTACACGGGACCAGGTTTGAGAAGTCTGGTGATACCAAAGAAATACAAGAATTTAGCTACAGATACCTCTGCTACGCTAACAGTGAAGATTAAAAAACACCCTGAAAAAATCCAGAAGCCCGTGGCTAGTGTGGCACTCACCTGTCCAGGTGCCATGAACTCCTAGAAGAGCTTTAGCTTCCACTTAAAAAAAAATCACAGAAGTCATCTAACCAAAAAGACTTTGCCCTTGTGCATGTATTAGCCAAAAAACAACATAAAAAGCACTTAAAAAAAAAAAAAAAAAGAGGATTCAAGAACTGCAAGCGTATCACATGGGGAATTGCCCTGAGAATGGTTTCCCCAAAACTTTCTCACTGGTTTTTGGCTTTTTAACTAGGGGATCTTTGCTAAAGTTCCCAAACTCAGAATGTAAAAAGGGAGGGAGCCACAGAGGGAGGAAGAAACATGAGGTCATTTTAAAGAGAAGCGTAACAGTGGAAGGAATCGAGGGAAAGAGCACCTAAGACACAGAAGCCACATGAGGAGTCAGGAATAGTCTAACAGTTTAAAAGAAAAAAAAAAAAATCAAGCAGTGCAAAACTAAAGATAAAGGTGCTCTGTGAACAGTCTGATTTTGTACGTGTAATTCACGGTACAGGCGCTTAGTGCCTCGGGTGAGTATCCCTTTTACTTTTTAGTATAAATCTCGTAATCCAGATTTGATCAACTATTTTAAAATAAAGCAGTGGAGCGAAGCCAAGAAGGATACAGCGGTAATAAGGAGGAAGTCAATAAGCTAGTTTTATATTTAGCCACCACCTCATTCTCCAGCGCTACAGCAGCAGGACTTCCAGGAGCGCTGCATCCCGACTACTTCGTTTATCAGTACTTTTAATTAGTTGGGTTTTGGGTGTGGGTGTTTTAAGCACCAAACGGCTAATACAGACCATCCACTCTTCTGTTTCAGAGCCTCATTTGCACACTAGTCACCAAGGTATTTTCTCCAGCGGTGTATTAGTGCAAAAGGTGCCAATTTTAACTCTTTCCTCAAAGAGAATGAAAGAACCACGTGAAATACCAAACTGTTCCTGCAGTTCTTCCTCCCAAGGTGAGGAATGTCAGGAAGCAAAGGCAGTTTGTTCAACACATTATGAGGAAATAATTAGTGAAGGTAACCAGGTATTTAAGTATACACAGGTATAAACATATCCCTTCATATGTAAAACCCTACTCGCTTTTCTAAGTAGGGTTCTTAAGCAGCTAAGTTCCTGGCACACGCTCCACCATTCTTGTTGATTTTAATCCATGCACAAGCAAGTAGCTGTGTTCGTAGAGTGTTTCTGACCCCGCGTTACCGGAGACCCCCCACTCAGTGAACACTGGGCAGCCTCCAAACATCTGCAGGACGTTTTTCCTCCCCAGCACATGCACAGGCCAAGTGAGGAAAGGGAGAGAAGGGATCTCCACCGCGTGGGCTGGAATAAAAGTGAGCCACGGCCTCAAAAAGCAAGGCAAAAAGTTGAGTTTCAGCATCTACCTGTTACATTTCAGCAAAGCTGCCGGTTCCGACGCTCGAGCACATCCTCACCTGCGCGCAACAGAACACTGCCAAGTGGAACACATTTCCATCTGATTAGAATTACCGTCAAGGATCTCATCCCGCCTGCAAAGCGCTCGGAAGCTATTCAAAACCAACGTCTCAACAGCAGCCTGATGTTTCTTAAATAGATGGCTATGAGAGAAAGTTAAAGCAACTGTTCAGAAAATAACTGCACCACAGCTAACTTGGTCAGGGCCAGAAAACCCCACCCAGGAGCTTCTGCGCCCTGCTGCATCTCGTAGGAAATTCAGAGGGGGCTTCATGCTATCTGCATTCATCAAGTGTTTTTAGCACAACTACGATTTTTCATCAGTGTAATAGAAAATGTTTTTAAGAGCCGAGTAAACCCCAGCACCTGCTCCACAGAAGGGAAGAGTTACCAAAAGCGGTTATGACACCAGCACGTTCACTCAAGGGCTGTGGGATGGGGATGGAATCCCAAGTGGCTATCCCTCTGAACGGGACACCCAGGAGCATCCAAACGCACCAAGGCAGCACGAACCACGGAACCAATGAAGTGTTCAGGGACCTTGAGATTCTTTCCTCTTGCATCTCAAGTGAAAGAAGTCCCGCAGTACGTCATGCACGCTTTTATTTCTCATCCTGCCTAAAGGGCTGAGGATCTAGAGGGAATCGAGCAAACCAACTGCTGAAGGTTGTATTTCAGAGGGCTGCAACACCAACATACCGCCTAGTGAAAGAAAAAAGTCCTCAAGAAGGAGCAAAGCGAAGCTCTGAAGCAACACATTTTAACGCTGTGGAGTCCTGACTGTCACGGTACTTGACCAAAATCTCATGAAACGCTCCCGGAGATCCTTAGGTAGGGAGGAGGATGGCAGCACTCCACACGCCTCCCTCTGTCTCCCAGCGGCGGTAGGTCCTTGTCCTCTCGCCCAACATGACCCCTGCTCTCCGCAGACAGCCCCACGCACAGCACGCTTCCTTTCCCTGCTCATACCTTCTCAGTTTCAAATATCACACGCCTCAAAAACACAGGTAAGCCACGCGCTTCAAAATATTCACGCCAGCCGCAAGCCAGAAGCAAGATATAAACACGGTATTAATCGTTTTTTGTCGGAATTTTCTAGGGTAACAGTTGCAGCCAGGAATGGGCACGAACTGCTGGCTCCTGGGAATTCTAGCGGACATGTGGGACAACCATTACAACTGCAGGTAGCTCTTCAAAGACTCCAACTAAGCCCCCTCGTGTTTGTTTGTCCATTAAACTAAGCACACAGGAGCAAGGAAAACTCCTGTGAATGCTTTTTACCAATTTAGGGGGAGCCCGCAGAGTTCTCTGGAGCAGCCAGTAAAACCAGCAAGAAGGCGAAGGGAAAAATGTCCTGGGAAAGGTTGAGCTGTTTATGAAATAATTCTGCTCTGGAAGCAAGCAGCAGCAGTTTGGATTGGGTGTCAGCCCGCTGCTGCGCTGCTGGGAGGACAGGAAACTTTGCTTAGAAACTTCAAAAACACGTATCTAAAAAAAAAAAAATCAAAATATCCACACAAGTGGATAGCAAAGACAAAAAGAATATGCTCAGCCTCGCAGCAACACAACGCCTTCCCGGAGGAAAAGCAGGCGTATAAACAGCAAATAACAGATCTTTCCAACATGAGGCATTTTTCCTTTTGATGGAAGGCTGCTGGGGAGGGGGGTGCGGCTAAACTGGTTTTCCTCTAAGCACTTCCAGTTATTAAAAAAAAAAAAAAAATAAAAAAACATCTTATGAAGAACATATCCACTGTTGTACGGCTGTCCCAGAAAACAAAGACCATGGGGAGAAAGTGGCCCATTTTCTTCAGTCTCCAAGAACCCCGTGTACAGGTCACGTCTGCAAAGGCTCCGTCCTGAACGCTCGAGAATGAAGCGGTGTTTAAAGTACATGGATAAACATCTAACGCTGGAATTATCAAAACACCCCATTTTTTGGGTACAACCCTAAAATTGACTCCACGACACCCAAAGCTAGAACACACAGCCTATGAAAACAACCACCTGAGAAGTTTCGCTGTGAGCGAGTTTCCCCCTCCTGGACAGGCTGCATCAGAACCAAAAAAGACGAGTTTTCTATTTCGGTTGTAGTTCTCTCCCCAGCGTACCAAACCACGTCATATTTTTGAGGAAGGTACGTTTGGGGGAGCTCCCCTAAATGCCGTTTTGTAGCTCTCCCTCCAGCCCACGGGACAAGCTCCTCTACCCTTTTCTTGCCAGTTCCCCGAAAAAAACCACCTTAAAGCGATAATTCCTCACCACATGTTGAAAATATTGTGAGTAATAATACACTCCACCCATTTATTTTTTTTTTCCCCATCAGTGAGGATTTCAAAATATAAAACTTGACAAGCAGCGAGAGAAGCTAGATGGAATTTAGCAGGGGAAAGTCAAATTGTAGTTCCTATTAAAAGATGCTGTAACGTAAAACACTCGTATCGATACGAGTGTAGGAGCTATCTAGTCACAGCAAGCTTCCTCCTCAAAATCACGTTTTTCGTGCTCCTCTTGGATAACGCAGCTTTTCCTTTTAATCCCCACGGGAAAGAAGAAATAAAAGAAGAAAAAAATACTGCCTCTCCTTTCTGAGGACATACATTTAATGCATTAGCAGCAGAGCTGCTCTATGCACCCAGAGAACCCACACTTGTAATAAATACTTGATCGAGTTCAAGAACCGAGACCTAGATCTATATTACAGGCACTAAACGCTAAAAATGATACCAGTGATGCAATTAAACTTTGGTACAGGTATCTCCAACACCGCTGCTTGCTAAACACATCTCCTAATTAGCACGGCTTTAAACAATGCTGATAATAATCCGCTCCGGTAAGGCTTGCCAAATGAATCATTGAGATTGCAAAATAAAAAGCATGAGGAATTCATTAAAGAGCTGTTAAAACTCTCCTTTGTTTATCTTTCCCCTGTCAGGTGTAAAAATAAATAAATACGGGGTTATATCTCCAGATTTCACCCAAACGCTCAGCTCCACAATAACGCGCCTAGGTGAAGAACCTCCTCAGGAGGTACCAACATCTTTTTCCCCCCCCCTCCGTTTCAAAAGAGAAATCCTCCCACTATTACAGTCCTGAAAATCCGCTCCTTTCTCTATTTGTCATCGGGGATTGAGTTATCAGACACTACTTGTATGACTTTGGGAACTGACATGTCTATTTACAGAGACACAAAGGCAATCCAGCAGCACAAGCCCTTCTCCTCCCAGCACCTTTCCCAGCACCTCTCCTTCTCCCCTCGGCCACATTTCACACACACTTTCTTCTGGGGAGGGGGGAAGGCCACCTCACTAGTTTCCCAGCACGACAGAAAACATTTCCAGCCACTTTTGCACTTGTTACAGCCTTAGGAAAATCACCTACATCCCCCCCCCTACCCCCCACCCCCGAAGGAACAGCGTTATTTTTTTTTT
>JAVSBS010000929.1:147119-158714 GCA_033124195.1 Coracias cyanogaster | reverse complement strand
GAGGTTGGCCGGGGCTCTGAGCAACCTGCTCTGGTTGCAGATGTCCCTGCTCCCTGCAGGGGGGTTGGACGAGATGACCTTGAAAGGTCCCTTGCCACCAAAACATTCCATGATTCTGTGAAATATGCTCCATACCAAGCCCTGTATTTTGCCAAGCTACATACATCATGTTTATGTTAAAAATAGGTGTTTATGGCATTACCAGGTGTCTCTTCTTGAGGCCTTCAGAGCCTTCCTTGAAAACTGGAAAAAAATATCCATATAATTAAGAACAAGGCAGCCCTTTTCAAGTGATACGTTTTAAGGATACATTGTCTTGAGTAGTGATCTATTATCCTGCTTATTCTTTATTGGCACTGTGGAAACAATAGTTACAAATGCATTAATCTTACTGCTCTCTCTTTTGAACCGTTCACTGTGGAGCGTGTAATACATTTATCTTTAGGTCCCGTGGGTCTGATCTGAGGACTATTGAAATCAATGGAACAATTCACAGTGCTTTCGGGGAATAGCGGAAAGGCGTTGAAAGGATGTTGGGCCGCGTTCGAGTTGAAGATATTTCTTGCAAGGTAAAGTTCAGCAAAATATCTGTGCTGGTGAATGGCACAATCTACTATCAAAAAAATGTGATTCAGAAATTAAACGCAAAGATGGAAGCACAGTAAAAAGACGTTATCCAATATTCATGCTTCAGTTGCACAGTTTCCATACTAGGTTTCTAATTCACATCTCCACACTTCTTGTCCACATCATGTCTTTTGTCCCGGTCACTTGTTCTTGTCCAGCCTTGATGAGCGATGTCTTGCCCACAAACAAACCTGCTGATCAGAACTTTCTTGGAGCATGTAATTTATATCTTATCAATTTTTAGCTAGGTTTTCTATCTTAAATTGTTTTAGAAATAGGTTTCTTCATCGATAATGCCATTAACAACTTGTACATCTGTGCATTTTTTTTCCTCCTTCAATTTTCCTAGTCTGACTCTTGCCATGATCACACTGGGACAACAGCTCTCATATACAGCTAGTAGATATTTGGCGATGCAGTTTTTTGCTCGTGTGCTAATACACTTCTTCATCTTCTCCCCAAATTCTCCCCATATTATGATATTTGTATATAAAAAAGGAGCCAGCGTGCTGATGCACTCTGGCCCCTTGCTTATCCTTCTGACCTTTATTGTCTTGTTTTGGTGAACTCTTCTCTTCTGTCTTTGATTTTAGTGGCAAATTTCTGGGCTGGGGAACTTCCCCTGTGAGAGATGTAAATCCTCGTGTCCCTGCTCCACGAGAAGAGCTCCAGGCACTGTGTTCATACAGATTATAGATGATTTGTCATATGTCCTTATATAATGCATTCTAATAGACTTAAACTGGGGGAGCATTTTGTAAGTTATGTGTAGGAGCTTCATCGTCAAATCCTATTTGTTTTTTGGATTTGGGTTCTAATTCCCGTGAATCCCTTTGTAAATGTCCTTTTCTTCACAGAATAATGTCAAACACATTTTCTAATTGCTGGGTATTGCTTCTTCTGGAACATGATGGATTCCTCTGAGGTAGGATTTGTCAGGTTTTTACATCTGCGTCTCTTATCGTGACTGAGAAGATTAGAAGTATTTGGATTTTTGCATAATTTCTTTCTCTTGAATTTCCAAAAAATCCTTCCTTAGGAATAAACTCATGGAGGTTTTAAGTGGACTGGGATATAAGACACTTGATTTTGACCTCTGATCTTGGGTTCACTGCAATCTCACGTCTCTCAGGCTTCTTCCAACCACAGGAGGTTTTGCCAGTCATCTCAAGAGCAAAAATGATTTTTAGGACATAGAAGTGATGGTCAAGCACTAAAGCATCTCGGTGCAACAGCAGAAAGTTCTTTTAACAGATTAGGTGACTTCCCTGATCAAAATAACGACTATTTACTGGGATAACTATCAATAGAATCAGTCTACCGCTGCACTGCGCTGGAATAACGGCACAGACGGAGATCTGCACTGTGAGTAAGACTTGAGCGTTTCTCATTCTCCATTTCGAGTCTCTCAAATGGAAGCTTCCTGTGGAGGAATGGCATAGTTATCACTAGAGTCATTTTCTCTAATCGGGTACTCTGGTCATGCAAAAAGAACTAACATGAAATACTAACCAGCCAACCGCACAAGCGACGGGGAAGCGCAGGAGTCAATTCTGCACCATTTACATTCAGCAAAGCACCTCTGTTGGTGCGGTCAGCAGCGAGACAGTGTGAAGTGCTGCGGTGCAGAGATGATCCAGATGTCCTGTGGCTGAAAACGCTCCCGCTGCGTTGCTCTCAGATCTGCCTCTTACATTGACGCCAAGCCAGTAAAACTGGAAAAGTTCCACGTCGCCCATCTGTGGGATGTGGGAGTTAGACCCGTGGTCGAGCAGTATTTGTTCCTAGTTAGTTGAACCAACTGGTTGATAGCCAGGATTGTTTGGAATTCAAAGAATGGACTGTTCTTCTGCAGTTTATTACCAGTTTGTACCTAATCCATGGGCTACACATACATGGGTTTGCTGCCTCTTGTCTCTGCTGGTGTAAACATCTCCCTTGCCTGGCATGGACGTGTCCTGTGACTGTGGGACCCATCCTCACAATTAGATCATCCTTTCTTCTTCTGGAGTATGCTGTGACATAAGCCTTCAGTTTATCGGGTACTTTATATTAAACTTTTTCTTCAGATGCCCCAGTATTTGTCAGGTCTTTTCTCTCTCTGCAACCGTGATGATATTTTGGAGAACGGAACTAACAACAAACCTACGTTTTAGAGTTTGTGCTTTTTCTCTCAGACAACAATTAAAACTGTTCCAAAGGCTTAATTTATTTGTCTGTCACAGATTATTTAAAGTCTGTAAGATTTAAATGTAAACATTCAGCTGTAAGTCCTATTTGCTGTAGATGTTAAAATCTGTTGTTTCTTAAATCTTTGTTTGTGACGGAAGAAAATATGCCAAAAAAAAAAAAAAGCCCTCGCGGTTCATCTTTTGGATAAGGCTATTACAAAGCTGTTTGAAGCAAAAATCCAACAGACAAAAATGCATATTGTATTGCCTCAGGTATATAAGAATGAATTACAGGATTTGAGCCTTATTTAGTTTCCGTAACAGCTTAAGAACGTTAAAGAGCAAGTTAAAAAGTAGCTGCTTGTTTCTTTGTCGGTGGTTTTGTTGTCGAGGGGCTTGGGGCTTTTTTGTCTGTTGTTTTTGTTCGTGGTTTTTTTTTTTTTTTTCCCTTAAACTTTATCAAACCAGAATATGAAAGTAGGTCACTGCAGCAGAATAAGGGCCTTGTACAGCAGCAAGCAACCCCGCAGCCACGGGGGACAGAGCCACATCAGCCATGCAGTGTCACACGGTGGTTCCGGAGCTGGCTCTGCACGAGCGATGCAGCTCAGCAGCTCTGGAGGCAGGAGCGTTGCCCACCCCGCCGTGACCCAGCGTCATCCCGGCCTACATCAAAAATAGCGTGTCCAGCAGGAGTAGGGAAGTGATCGTGCCCCTGGACTCGGTGCTGGTGAGGCTGTAGCTTCAGTATTGTGTTCAGTTTTGGGCACCACAGTGTAAGAGAGACACTGAGGTGCTGGGGGGGTCCAGAGGAGGACAACCAAGCTGGTGAGGGGGCTGGAGAACATGTCTTACGAGGAGCGGCTGAGGGAACTGGGGCTGCTTAGAGAAGAGAAAGCTGAGGGGAGACCTTATTGCTCTCTATAACTACCTGAAAGAGGTTGTAGAGAGGTGGGTGCTGGTCTCTTCTCACAAGTAACTAGAGATAGGATGAGATGAAATGGCCCCAAGCTGCACCAGGGGAGGTTTAGATTGGCTGTTAGGAAAAATTTCTTAGCTGAAATAGTGATTAAACATTGGAACAGGCTGCCCAGGGAAGTGGTGGAGTCACCATCCCTGGAGGTGTTCAAAAATGTGTGCATGTGACACTTCAGGACACGGTCTAGTGGTCATAGTAGTGTTGGGTTGATGGTTGGACTAAAAGATCTTAGAGGTCTTTTCCAACCTTAATGATTCTGTCACCTGCTGCCCAAGGCATGTGTTGCTGCTTGGCCATTTCGTCAAGGACGTCAGCCTTGTCCAGTGCCAGAGGGGTAACACCAACACATGGTCTGCTCTGCTGAGCCAGGGGACCAGGGTAGAAGAAGCTGGTCTTATGCAGGATCAGGTCATGGGTATCACTTAATGTTTGTAGATTGTTAAAACCTGGTCCTTCCCCCATAGGAAATGTTCTTCTCTACCTTAGTTTTGACCTGAGATTTTAGGGGCTGAGTTGGTGAACTTCCATATGGAAGAAATGGCAAGTCTACATGTTGGCCACTGTAATGTTTTGGAGAAGGCATTGAAGTACAGTAGTGAGTGTTTTACTTTCCTGCTTGCTATTTCTTTCTTTTGAAATGTCGGTTATCTCCAGAGCGGATGAAAACTCTTGATGAGGATCAGCACACGGGGGAGTTAGTTAACACCGTTTAACCCCAGGACAACACCTCGCTTCTGAGCAAAGCCTTTGATGTCTGCAGGAGTCTGGAGTCTGGTGAAAAGAGGAGCAGGTAGGACACCGGAGGAGAACTTAGTCCTTTGAAAGTCTGGATCCATCAAACAAAACCTTAGGACATTGTTTTAAATGCTGAGAAGAAAGCGAAACCCTGATATGGTGCACTGCTTTGTAGAGTTAATTTGTGGAGTTTACACGTCTTTAGTGGGTGAGTGGACTGGGGAACGGAAATGCTTTCTTAAAATATTGCTGTGGAGCTGGATACTTCACTTGCTATCCCCTCCAAAGCGGTGGATTCTTGTCACAAGATTTCACATCCCAGAGCTCTGATCGAAGCAGGAGAGTGCCCACAGATGAGGCTGCTCCAAAACGATGGTTTTTGTGTCTGTGAATAGAGTCCATCAATGTAAGAAGAGGTGAGAAGAGGAAAATTGAGGCTTTTTCAAATATCATAGCTTCAAATCACAGTGATTAAGTTACACACTGGTCACAGAAGGAGGTCAAATAAAAGAAATGCGCGTAACTCTTCAAGCTTGTGCAAGGTCTTTGCATGTGGAGTCCGTGCCCTTCTCGGCTGGACTAGAATGCCTTCCATAGTTACGGGTGTGCTGTCTGTGAAATTGCGTCTGAAATCTTCACTTTACAAAAGTTTTTCAACCGTAATCTTCATGGTAACTATAAACACAACCGGATTTCACCAAGGTTGAGACGTTTGGCAGCTCTATTAATTTTCTTTTTACTGAATGCAAAATATTTTTTGAAATACTCTTAGAAATTCCTTGTCCTGGAGTAGTTCCTGGTAAATAGGAAATAAAGGTCCAGTTCTGTTGCATTGAACGAGCAGAGAAATGCTTTGTGAGTATAAATAAATGATCAGTGAATTTCTTCTTTTTTATATTAAGTGTGTCTGTTTTAGGAGAAATGAGAGAACAGACTGACACTTTTCATATTTATATTAAGTATTAAAGATTCATTTTCACATAGAGCCAGCTTTAAAACGATGTTTTCAATTCCCAGAGTATGACTGTTACTTTATGAACATTGGAATTTAATCACATTGAAGAAGTTACTGGTAAATTATATCTACTATTCCACGGATGATCTGTCCTCAGACTCACTTTAGGTGCCACGCACAGGAGCCATCCTGCATCAGACGTTATTTTTATTAACGTTGAAGAGTGGCCATGTTCTTTTACCTCCTTTTTAATTTAGATTTAATATTTAGCTCGATTTTAACTTCAGCTTCGCTACTTAGTTTAACTTAGAAGCATACTGGTTTAGTTCTATTTGTAGTTAGAAGGATGGGAAAGCATCAAAGAAAACCCCTCAGCATTATTGATTTGATTATATCTCAAGCTTACTTTTGAATATTTCAGTGCATCTTCTCAGAGCAAGGAAATACTTCAGTCCTCCTGACTTCTTGCTGAGACTGTCAGTTATCATATGGCCACTTGTCCAGCAGCCACCGGACTGACACCGCCAATTAATCCAGTTTACACCCCAAAATAGCCACCGGGCTTGAGGACACCACAGACCTGAGAGGAGAAGAGATGGTGACCTCACTGCAAGAGGCTGCTTGTCCCTTTTAACTCTCCCCTGGAGACATCAAGGTCCAGGACAACAGTGGAGGTGACTCTGGAAGAGGGAAAACAGCACAGAAGCTTTAACTTTGCAAGGTAATGTTTCTTTCTTGTGTTGTTGTGAGCCTCTTTCAAATGTAATTTCACAAGTTCAGACAACGTTTGCAAATAATTATTTTCAGTGTCTCACCGTTGCGTTCGGATTTGTCAGTACAACCGATTCTCAGTTTCTTTAGAATCTGGTTGTTTCTGCTTAGAGGTGAAGCCTCATTAGCCTTCACACAAAAATATAAAAGGGAAACGTCTGAAATGATGTGAGATGTGTAAAACTGCTTGTGGAAACACAGATACCTGACAAGCCATTAATGAGATCGTTAAAAATATTCAAAAATTCAATTTCATTGGAAAATAAGGGACTTGCTGTAAAATGCTTAAAAATAGATCAAAAAGCTGTTACGTAGTTTGAAAACACACGGTGAATTTTACTTCCTAATGCCGGGGCATTGACTGACACAAAAATGGAAGAAAAATATCAATACTTAAATCAAACTGAATGGCAGGCTGTAACTTCTCCCATCCATGGAAATATTTCATGTGTAAATTCTACACGTCTTTGTGATGGAACTATCCGAAAATCCCCTTAGGGATACGATGGTGCAGAGACCTCAGGTCTGCTCATACCCATGGGTACAGCACTTGGAAAAACGCCGTCTGGCCTCATCTGATTGTGTCACGGAATTTTATTCTTTGAAATTCATCAATTTTAAATCGACTGGAGATTGGAGTCTGGCAAAGGGATCTCCTTTTGCAAGGCCAAAGCTTGTCTCTTAGCTTTATGAATTTCTCTTCCGCCTGGACTGGCCAGCCCTGTTTCATCCATGGAGCCAGGCCACCTTTGGATTGTCAAAGGAAGAGTCTTCATTTGGATAAAAATCCAACATTTCCAGAGGTGCTGGCTCTGCATCAGGTGCCCCACAAGCGTGGTGGGACCAGCTGCCTGGTGTGCTCACCTCCAGGCTGCTCAGCTGCAGAGAACATGGACACAACCCCGGCAGAAACAGTGGCTCCAGCAAGGAAATCCTGCTGTGAAAGTCCTGGGCTTTGCTGTTGACCGGAGCGACCGCCTCCTGAGTCCCCCCCGGCGTGAGTCGTACCTGGGCACTGCAGTCACTGATCATCGGGGTGGCCGTGTCAGATGATGAGGCTGCAGAGAGCTGGGGATGGATGGTCCTCACGGCAGTGAGGCGGAGTGGAAGGTGGGGAGTTGGCTCCTGCACACCCACTCCCCGACCCAAGGGGCACCGTTGGGTCTCTGCACATGTTGGCCATCCATTGCACGGCCGTCTTGTCCATAGTCTCTTGGCAGGCTCTCGCAGCTAATCTCTCCATTGATTTCTGCTTAGAAACACCTAGAGCTATTCAATCACTAATAAAATCTGAGGAGTTCGGTTTTCCAGACGTTTAACTCATTTGGAGGTGAGGCTTATTTATTTTCTGAGGAGCAATCGAATAGTTCTGCTCGTTTCTAAGTAAAGGCATCGCACGGACAACGGCCGACTGAGTCAAAATCCATCCAGCTGCAGTGATTTCTAGCCCAGCAACAGGACTTAATTTGGGCTATTAGTGTCCATGCATCCACCTGGTTTTCTTCCTCCTTTTCCCCTTCTTCTGGTTTATTTTCCCAGTTTAATGGGGGGAAAGTCCATATGTCTTGAACCCATGTTTCCTCAGCAGCAGACGCAGCTATCGTCAATACTGCTTGGCAAATCTCCATGGACCCGGTTTGGAAGGAAAGGCAAACTTTCTAATTGCCTTTCGATTCGCTTCCCTTGTCTCCTCTTCCGTTATTTTCTCTGCTGTATTCCAGATCCAGATGTTTTGTCCAGGGCTCCTTGGGGACGTGCTGAGAAGAAGCCAGAGACAAAGGTGTAGGTACAGACGTCGGTGGGGGAGGTGGACAGATGGGGCTGCCCATTGGGGCGACCTTCCTGCATCCCGTGCCAGATGCTCTGGAAGCTTGCTCAGTTTGGTGCTTCCCTCTTCAGGACAGACAGAAATTCTCAAACAAAGGCAGAGTCAACAGGAGAAGACAATCAAGACACCTCTGCTGGCATAGGGAGAAGGCTAAGGTAGGTAAATGGTAAAAGTATGGGGAGACTTCATGTCTTCAGCGATTTCTTTTTTTACCTTTAAATAAGGCCAAGTTCTTAGTAAAAAAAATTAAATGTCTTATTTAATCATAAGTCCCTCAGGGCCTTGCAAAAAAGCTGTAATGTTTCATTGCCTAAATGGTATACCTAAATCTAGATCAGATAATGTCTCACTTTTCTATTTATTGAAATGATGAAAGATGGTTTATTATGACCAAGATAATTTTCTCACTTTTTTTCTTCTACCTTTTCTTAACAGGGATGACATTTAGACGAGAAAAAAAGTAAGACCAGCCATCTGTAAGTGGTTTTGTTGGTTAAAAATGTTATTTTTAAGCAAATAATGAATTACTTTGACTAATAACTGTAGAGCCAGACGTGATTCGTTCTCATAATTAGGTTGACAGTCACCATCAATCCTGTAGTTTTTTGGTTCATCTCATTAGAAAATCATGTCTCCTTTTCCCATATAACGTCTCAGCAAATTGCACCTCGTGGAAGATGATGCGTTTGCTGGGGCTTTGCTTGGAGAGTCCTCAGAACATCTTTTGCAATTGCAGGGCTGTAGCTGTGGTAGGCCAGCACCCGGCGCCAAGATCCACGTTGGAGCCAAAGCTTGGAGAGTATCAACAATCTGGAAGAGCTTTTGGCCTTTGCAGATCACGGCTAATTTTTGTAGAAGATTTAAACCTAGGAAGCTTCAGATGCAAGTCAATCCCTCTTGGAGGATCTGAGCGCAGCCAAATCACTCGTTCTTGTTGAGCATATGCCAGCAGCCCTCAAGAGGACTGAAGTGATGCACCATTTAACTACAACACATACATCTGAAGAGAAGACATTACCTTCTAAGCGGTAAGAAGCTCTCATGTCTTTTAGATAAAACGAGTGATTTCTCAAATGCTATCCTATATGGCACTCAATCAATGTAAACATTGCAAAGAAGTTTTCTCACTTTTTTTTTTGTGAAGACTATCTGCCCAGAAATAATGTTGAATATTTAAGAAAGATACAGGTGTTGGTTTGTTAGGGAAATGGATTGCAACAGTTGATCGCAGGAAGCTCCATCTGAGCATAAGGAAAATCTTCTTGACTTTGAGAGTGGCAGAGCCTGGCCCAGGCTGCCCAGAGAGGTTGTGGAGTCTCCTTCTCTGGAGATTCCAAACCCGTGTGGATGCATCCTGGGCACCTCTGGGTGAGCTGCTGGAGCAGGGTTGTTGGATGAGATCATCTCCAGAGGTCCCTTCCAGCCCCCATCATTCTGAGATGCTGTGATTCATGAGAGTCCAAGGGTTGAGACCACGATGCATCTTCAGATGAGCGAAAGGTCTCTAGTTTTGCTTTTACAGACCAAAGGTTGATGAAGCACATCCTGTGGGTCTGCCTCATCCCCCTGCATGAGGTACAGACCCTTCCCAGGGCACCGCAGGGAGGTGTCAGCTGGGGGCTGCTGGAGAGCTCCGGTGAGGGGAACCGCTGTAGAAGTGCTAAACCTTACTACTGTTTGCAACAGCTGCCAAAAAGCTCCAGTGCAGCCAAGGAGAGCTGCGGAGGGGGGAACGGTGCACGCTGTCCTGCTCCATAGGATTTCAGCTCGCTCCAAAACCAGTTGTGGTAGCACATGGCATTAGTTTTAGCAGTTAATGAAAGACCGAAGGCAATCTAATTCCAGCTCTTTTCTGGGGAAGCACGCCAGCTATATTCCCAGGCCAATTATTGCTTTCACAAAGTGCTCTAAATCTGTCAACAAGCAAAAGTGTGAACTACAGTATAAAAACACAGTTAAGAAGGTGACCCAGTTGTTATTAGAAGAGTGTTTCTTCTTGCAGCGGGAGCGATGGAAGTTGGCTGCCTCACGGCCAAGCCCGCCCGCGGCGCCGGTGCGTGATTAAGTGATGTGCTTATAGACTATTAGCACGTGCCAAAAAGTTTTTACTCTTCTTTGTCAAAGCGATGCAGCTTGGTTAATGAACGCTTCTATTCCTGCACATCAACATATTGCAAGTGGGAACACCTGGGTGGGTTCAAATAAGTTGTCTCTTGTACTGCTGGGAGTGTAACCAAGGGTAGAGAATGCATTTTTAGCTGCACGAGTAACAACATCTCAATGTACAAAGATCTATATATCTCTAAAATAGAAGTTAATGAAAGAAATGGCTGAAATCACGGAATCCAAGCAGGGTGGGGGTTGGAAGGGACCTCTGGAGATCATCTCATCCAACCCCCTGCTCCAGCAGCTCCCCAGAGCAGGGGGCCCAGGAGCGTGTCCAGGTGCCTTTGGAATGTCTCCAGAGAAGGAGACTCCACAACCTCTCTGGGCAGCCTGGGCCAGGCTCCCACACCCTCACAGCAAACAAGTTTTTCCTCCTGTTCAGATGGAACCTCCTGGGTTCCAGTCGGTGCCTGTTGCCCCTTGTGAAAAGAAGTACATGAATGTGTTTATGCCTTTGTTAGGTCAGTAGTTTGAGTGGTCTGGAGAGCTGTGAGAGTTGAGAAGTTCTGCTTTTCTTCACACCCAGTGATGAGCTAGGAAGGCAATTTTGAACTAAGTACCCAACTCTCTGTAGTTATGATTCTCTTCACCCTTTGACATACTTGAGCGTGTTTCTGCAATACCATTTTGGGGTTTGTCTCTTCTTTGAGGCTTGGTAGGAAAAGTATTTTGGTGGAAAGCCTAGTTCTGTAGCAGGTTTTATCATTCTGTGTAATGAAATCATGCAATGTGTGGACAATTTAAGAAAATCTTGGTTTAACTTCCCTGCCAGTGTAGGACGCTGTTTCAGAAGAAGGGTAAAAAAAAATCCCGCGGTGGTTCATTACTAAGTTCTTCCAAAAATAACTTGCATAGAGTTTTCATGCAGGTGCCAAAAGCGTGAAGTCCATGACTGCAGAATAGCATGTTTTATTCAGTTTGTCTTCATCCGCCATCTGAGACACAGAGGAAGGAAGTCAGAGTTGGTATTTCAAGCTTTAGTGAAGAGATTGCCCTTATCAGGAGCTCACACCTTTAGCCCTGAAGTGAAGACAATCGTCATGTGAAGGTGGTGCTGCTGGTGACAGACAGCGTGACTGACGCTGGCCAGGCTCCACTCTCAGGGAGACGTATGACAAGCAAAGGTGTGTGGTAGTAAAAACCTTGCTCCAGGGTAAAAGGAAATCAATTTCAGACACTCTAGAAAGATTATTGGTCTCTTAAAATATAGTCATGAAAGGTGAAAGTAGTAATGAATGCTTCTGCATTAATTAAGGTGCAAGCAAATTGTCTGAAGTTGATTTCATAGACTGGTTTGGGTTGGAAGGGACCTTTCAAGGTCATCTTGTCCAACCCCCCTGCAGGGAGCAGGGACATCTGCAAC
>JAVSBS010000929.1:93328-118710 GCA_033124195.1 Coracias cyanogaster | reverse complement strand
TAGTTTCAAACCATTGTCCTTTGTCCTATCACTACAAGACCTTGTAAACAGTCCCTCCTGAGCTTTCTTGTAGGCCCTATTCAGGAGCTGGAAGGCCGCTAGAAGGCCTCTCCAAACCAGTATTCGATGAGCATTTTCCCATTCCCATTTGAGCTGGCCAGCAGAAGATGGCAGCGGGTGTTACGTTGCCTACATGCCCATCAAGTAGCACGTGTTTTACTGCCGTGTTGGAAGGGGTCAACAGACCAACCTGCTGACCAACCTCTGTGCTGCCCCCAGAGCTGTCTTGGAGGGCATAAACCAACCCTGCTGTTGCCACTTCAAGGGTTTTATGACATTTTTGTAAATTTTTACAGTCTTTAGAAGAATTATTGGTTATTTCATGAGTTAACTTTGGCTGATTCCAAGCAGGGGGACAAAACCCCAACCCAAAATAATCTGTTTTTATTCTGGAGAATGTTTGTGTTGACTCGTTTTGATCTGAACAATGCTTATTCCTTCTGCAAGAAGCACTTTTGTTCCTCGTGTCCCCTCGTGTCCCTGTGACTCACCTGCATCATCAGTCCGGCCGTTGGACAATCGGAAGGAGTTGGAGTGACTCCCTGCTTGCTTGTATTTCTTGAACCTACCGAAAACAAGGGAGTGGAGAACGTCAGAAGATACCCACCAAGAAGCTCAGGTTACTTTCTGGGTAGAGATGCAGCCATGAAGGACATTCTGCACTTTCTCATGGCTTCATGAATTAGCTGGTGGGTCCAAGAGGCTACAGAACCTCTAAAATCCTGCTTATGAGGATAACTTTTAACTGACCACATCTGGGAAGGCTGCAGGAGACCAGAGCAAGGTGACAGCCAGGAGGCAAAGCTTTAAGGCTGACACCTCGAGGAGTTCCTGCTCCATAGTCTGATTCAGTAAAGCACATAAACCCCGGGTTGATCCGTTCTTCTGCAGCAAAGCCCTTCTCCACATGCTTTTAACTTGAAGCAGATGCTTATGCTCCATTTGCCCGGAGTTACGGGTTTTGCTGAATCACCGGGCAGGCGGCTCGAACAAAAACCCTTTTTTTTTAAGGGCTGGAAGCCAGGTGGGAAGGCTTCAAACTCTGCTGCTGCTGAACTCCGGAGGCAAAGCTCTCCTCAGGTTCACCGCTGCGAGGGCAGGCTCGGAGCCAGGAGACGAAGGGAATTTTTCCACCGCTACGGAAATTGTTTTTTCTTTTTCTTTTTTTTTTTTTAAACTTATTTAATCACCAAAATGGCGAGTCAATGAAAATATTTACTGCTGAGGGACAAACACCCTCTTCTAGCTGAGCAGATACACACTCAAGAGATGGGAATGCCACATTCTGAGCAGCCCAAATGCTTGGATTTTAAAAAAATGGACTAAAAAGATTCTGCCATGTTACACTTCCATGTACAGCATCACCCCATGGTCCTAAAAAGCTCCGGTCATGTCACCTCGCAGCCAAAGATGCTCAGGCATGACGTGCCTGTCTGGTACCCAAGGCAGAGCTTGGCTCTGGATCTTGGATCAGGTTTGATATCAAGATGGGAATCCAGGAATAACACACCCAGTTATACATGCAAAGGACTTTCCGGCTTGAGCACCGAGTTCAGCTTCCTTGGATGACTCAAGCCAACACCATGAGCCTCGCAAGGAAACCTCACCTGCTTTTTAACAGTGCTGATAGGACTTTGGTTTCATCTACCCTACTAAATACGATGTTTTCGGCAGCAGAACGGGCGTTCCCCCACACAGGGATCAGCTTTACAGAGACAGGTAAAAGCAGCATTTACTAGAAACCCCAAACATCATAGAATGAATCAGAGAACGGCTTGGATTGGAAGGGACCTTAAAGCTCATCTAGTTCCAAACCTCCTGCCATGGCAGGGACACCTCCCACTAGACCAGGTTGCTCCAGGCTCCTGCTCCTCCAGGAATTAATTTCTATGAAACAAGGGAAGGCAGCATTAAAGCACATCTTACCTTAACATGTACAGCACAATAATAATAAATACTATGACTAGAAGGGAAGACAGGGCCACCATCACGGCTATAATTGGAGTCTCATCTGCAACAGGAGAAGAAAAGGGTGGTTATCAACACGGAAAACCATCCAGAGGCATCATTTAACAGCTCTACAATTTCTGTTTGCAAAATGATAATAATAATGATAAAAAAAGCATTGAGTAAGGTTGTGTTTCTCCAGTCTGACAGTGAAGACAGATGCATGACCTGAGTGCGCACCACGGGTCCCGGGTACTCTAAGGTTAGATTCAAACTTGTCACCACTATTCAAAGCACCTCAATCTTCTCTTAAGAGTTGTTCAGTCTGGAATTGTGACCTTGCTGATGAAAATAGCGATTGAAAAAGTTGTGAGGGGACTCTCTTAGGGATTTTTTCTGCACCATTGAACAAGCCTATGGTGGCTCACCAGTCACTAGTAGAATCACAGAATTGTTTAGGTTGGAAAAGACCTTCAAGATCATCATGTTCCACCATTAATCTAACTCTACCAAGTCTGCTGCTAAACCGTGTCCCTCAGCACCAAATCTCCATGGCTTTGAAACCCCTCCAGGAATGGAGACTCCACCACTGCCCTGCCCAGCCTGGGACAGTACTTGACAACCCCTTCAGGGAAGACATTTTTCTTCATATCCAATCTGAAACTCCCCTGGTGCAACTTGAGGCTTTTCCCTCTTGTCCTGTTGCTTGTTCCTTGAGAGAAGAGCCCGACCCCATCTGGCTCCAGCCTCCTGTCAGGGAGTTGTGCAGAGCCAGAGGGTCTCCCCTGAGCCTCCTTTTCTCCAGGCTCAACACCCCCAGGTCCCTCAGCTGCTCCTCACCACACCTGTGCTCTAGATTCAAGCTCCCAGCTGTTTGCAGGGTGGTTTTGGTCTTTCTAACTGTTTATTTTTCAATTTTTTTTAATGTTTAATAGGGTGGTGGAAGTAAGGGAGAAGGAGGCAACAGAGTTGAATTCTCTTGGGCTAAGACACTGGACAACCCCACTGCTATCTTGACTGTCACTCCTTTTCCTTCGGTGAAATCTGAGGGTCTCAGAGGATGCGACTCAGGAGCATCCTTTAGCCCTTACAGCAGGAGCCTGATGGGAAAAGCTGGAGCTGCAAATGATATGTTTTAGTAAACGAAGTGTTTTTGTGAATCGAACGGTTCATCCCCCAGCAGGCGACAACTGAAAACTCCGCTCCAGATGGAGAATGTCAAGCTCCTCATATCGTAATTAATTGAAAACAAACCTCTAGCTAATTTAATGAGTCGTAGTTCACGGAGCAATGTCAGTGAGGACCAAAACATTGGCGATGATCTGTGGGGAGCCTTAAATCGGAGAAAACTTAACGCCATTAGCACCTCGATGGCACTTTTACAGGAAAGAGCAGCACTGACAACCCCTGGAAGTCAACCCAAAGCAACTATGAGCTTCTCCGATCGTGTGATGAACACGACAGCACTTGCTGTGTGCAAACGTGGGCAATGCCATGTTTGCAATTCCGCATAATTTGGTGATGTGTCACGCACTGAAAAGGGAGAAAATCATGAAATATTTGCAAATGTTGAAACCATAGGAAATTTGTAATTGAGTTTAGAAACAGTCAGAAAGTTTTGGAATTAAAGACCGGTATGGGGTGAAAGGAGCAATCCAGAGATTTTCAAAAACAACTGCTGCCTAATGAAGATATTGTCCAACTTCTTAGAAACTTACTTCTTTTTGCTGCTTACATTTTACCTGGTGCTTTCAGGTAGCACCTAGAATAAACTGTAACCGAGAAGGAGGTTCCAAGCACCTCTCCGTAATGGAAACAAGTGTTTGAGGGCTGTTTAAAGCTGTAGGACAGAAAACCCATCGGTGAAGAAGTGATTGGCACAGACAATAGCTGCCTCTTCGGCGCCTGTCACTTCAGCTTGTTGGTAGCAATTCACGTTGGTTTGGTGATAGCCATTTACGATAACTTCCCCCTTCACAGCCGAGTACATCTGTAAAATGATGCCTTGACAAATAAATTGTAATGCTTTTTTTATTTTTTTTTTTTAACAGTGATCTTGTTAAAATATTGAACCATCCTACCATCCAAAGTATAGGGCACACTCAAACCACACATTAGAGGGAAAGCACAAAAGATGTAACAGAACTGTCAAAGAGAGCGCGAGACACTGGGGACTGAGACGTGAGAGAAATGGAGGTAAAAGTTCTTTTTCAAGTTATTTTCTCTGTATTTTTATTTTATTTTATGGAAAAATTGTATTCATTTTTAAATTATTTCAATGTATTTCTTTCTTTTTTATTAATTAGTGGGGGGTCGGTCTTGCTTTTTATTGAGTTGCCTGGCAGATTTTAACTCTAGACGGGCAGAATTCTTTTCAAGGAGAGTTTGGGCGGGTGGGCCCAACGCCCTGCCCAGCACAGGGCTAACTCCAGAATTAGACCACGTTGCTCATCCCCTCATCAAAGGAGATCATGAAAGCGAGGACTTTTTGTCCTCTGCCTCTTGTCCTTTCAATCCCAGAGTCCAGATGGGGTTTCCTAACTCAACGTAGAGGGGAATAACTTCCCTCCCTTGACCTGCTGCTTGTGTGCCAAGTGTGACCAAATGCTCATGAACCTGGGAAAGGTTCTGTGCAGAGACACGTGGGCCAGGAGGAATCATAGAATCAAGCAGTGGGTTGGGTTGGAAGGTTTTCAGGGTCATCTGGTCCCAACCACCCTGCAATGAGCCAGGTCATGCTCAACTAGAGGAGGTCTCAGAGCCCCGTCCAGCCTAACCAAGGTGCCTGTTCAGTGACCTTTCTGCCAGCACGTCTCTGCTTCCCAGCACGCAGAAATGTAGGAGCATTACTCTCCTTTCCAGGAAATTGCATTTTCTAGTTCCACTGCACTATTTCAGTGCTCTTTAGTTTGTTTCTGTTATTTCAAGGAACTATAGTTTCTTAAATCTTGTGGGTTTGACACTAGGTGACCCATAATTGCCTTCAACCTAAATGTTCACCATCCCTGGTTCCATGTCAACAGCCAGTTATTTCCCCCTGAACAGCATGGGGGTCTCAGTGCAATAACAAGAGCATGTTTCAAAATAATGTAACTTCTGTGTGAACGAGACTTTAATTTTTATTTTAGCTTCCTTATAACCAGGGCTACAAAAACGTTTGGTTTTTTACCTCATTGCTTTTAATTTACATCAGAACCCTTAGTAAACACTGCTTAGTCACCAGGAGGCTAAATTTATTGAAATCAATATCTAATTAGGTTCCTTAATGTATTACCTTTCACTTCAGAAATCTAAGAAATCTAAGCAATTAAGTTTGTACACTGATATCCTACTGTTCTCTTTTTGTTTCTGCTTGACTAACTTTTGCATGTAATTGATCATTTCTAGACCCCAGTATCACATCGATTTCTTTAGGTAGTTGCTCTACTCGTGTATTTTTTAAGGCATGAAATAATTACAGTTTGGGGTGAAGAATCTTTCATGTTAACTTTGATTTTTCAGAGAGCGGAACATAAAAATCAAGGGTGATATTATTAAGCGACAAGGCAATGCAAATGTGCGTTTTCCTCTTACTTATATCTTGAAATTGCTTTGATTAAAAGAAAAAAATTGCTTCCTTGAAAAGGGATATTTGTAAAATATAGAAATCCCTATTCATAGGCAAAGCAGAACATTTTAGGAACTTTCTATTGATGTGAGGCCAAGTAAACTCATCATATGTTACTCCATATAGTATAATAGTATAGTATTATAGTATATAGTATAATAGTATATTATTATAGTATAGCATATAGTATAATTTTTGATAGAAAATACTTCATGGAACCTGTCTTCTTTATTTTAAAACTATGTAATAAGTTAAAAGTCTTCCATCTTCTTAATAAGAAGGACACGGATAGTAAATACGAGCAAAATTAGTGGCCGTTCCACCCAGTATCAGGTAAATTAATTGATTTGTAGTTTACATCACGAGCATCTCCCTCTTCACCCCAGTGCAACTGAGGGAAATACTGAATAGTAAGTATCTGAAAAATCAGAGCTCGGACAGTACAGGCTCCGTTTCTTCTGTGTTCCTGTGTAAAATCCCCAAAACGCTTCACGATCACAGCAGTGCCTTTGTATCCCCGTAAGAAAAGATGATTCTCTGCGTGGTAATATGTATGAATTATAACCCTTCCAGGGAAAAAGGGAAGTGGTGTTTTTTGAAAAAGTATGAAAAAAATGAGCAACCAGTTTGGGCGGTGAGCAGCTGACATGTGCCTGCCAGTCTCGTTTTGTTGTAGAAAGGATTTATTTATATATGTGTATGAACACAAACCCTTGGCATGAAAAAACCCTTGTAAGCAATGTAATTTATGGTAAATAAGTGAAGCCCTATAGCTATCAAAGACATTTAATGTAATTGTTGTTGCGTGAGGCTCACGGTTTAGAGTTTGGGATGATGAGTTTTCAGCTTTCGACATCGCAGACTGAAGAAATGAGCGCTAATTTCATTAGACTTGCCAAACAAAGATTTACCAAAACATCCCAAGCGTTCCACCATAAAACTAACCATCATTGCAGCCAACAATTTCCATCTTTTCCTATTGCTATTAGCAAACTTCCTGTGATTTTGGGGGGGCGGGAGGGAATAAATAGTTATTAACTAGTCTAATCCTACTAAACCAGCCTAGAGAACCGAAACATGTAGCAGAAATAGCTTGAAGATCCCTCAGTGAGCGAAACGAAGCCTTGGGTTGAGCTGCTGTTAAAGCCAGGCTGCAACTCTGGGCGCAGAGAACTGAAAAGCTCATTACTTTCATCCGAGGGAATCTAGCGGCGACCTCTAGTCCTGGCTTAGTCCCTCAATACGACGTGAAATGATCAGGTAGAACTGATAATTATCTTATGGTAAGCTTACCCCAGTCACATAGAAGTGACGTTCTTCTGCACTCTGGCTGTCTTCTTGTGTGGACGTACATCATAATGCAGATACTGCTGTGCAGATTTAGCTTCTGCTGGTTTTTCAGGAACTTTGCCTAAATAAAGCCAGTATGGAAATGGTACCTTATGGAGGATGTATATCATTAGTTTTAATTTTCACCCTTGACAGGAAAAGCGGCCGGCCGTGGTATTACAGAACAGAGTCGGCAGATCAGAAGGTATTTCTAGTTAGTCCAGTGCTGTCAACTTGAAATGGTACTTTCTAGTACCTGGAAATCCCACCCACGCAGAGATACATCGATTGTAACAAATAGTGTGTTCAGTCATCTTATTTGTATCAACCTTATTTAGATATAATATTTTAAAACCCCACAAAAATTCAACAAACATTTGCTGAATGTTCCTATGTATTTGTCATTTCTGTTAGTATAAAAATTGATCGTTTTTTCTGGGTTTTTTCATCCAGAGTCGTGGAAACAGCCTTCTGAGCTGTCTAAAACAAAAAAAAAGCATGGCTTTAGAGATGACATTTCAAAGATAGTACCCAATAAGTAAGGTCATTGTGCCTGTGTGCTTGTATTTCAAAGCAGACTAAGCTTATTCTTAGAAACAACAGCCCAATAACCGCGGCTGCTCATGGCATTAATTAAGCAACGCTGTACCAAGATTGGATTTTGTAACCTTTTCTGCATATGAATAATCCGAAGTTCAATGTACTCTGATGATCAGGCCCCACTTGAAGCATTTGATTCCGCAAAGTGTCAGTTTGGGCTCGAGCTTTCGGCTGCCTTTGACTTAGCAAGCGGCTGGAACGGTGCGGATGGCAAGTAACGGGCGCAGCTAAAAATGGAAAGAGAAGCAAAGAGATAAAACACAAAGGAGTGCTTGGACTCCCTCCTGTGCACGCAACACTTGAAGAACTGGGAGGAGAAATGCCGGGGTTTCCAATGAGCTGACGCTTTCCAGAAGGTTGCGCGTTTGTGCACACGGCGCCGGCGCCTCGTTCTTTGCGTGCTCCGTGCTCGGCCCTTCGGAGTATTTGGAGCAGAGTATGACCCTGGCATCTGCACACATAGATGTGCCTTCTGCTAATAGCCTTAATTCTGTAGGTCCTTCAGAGGATGGTGAGGTTCAGCCGTGCAGGGCGAGGAGGGGTGGAATGGCCTTGAAGAGCAGCGGGAGCACACGCAGGTTCTTGCTTGGTGCTGGTAGAGAAAAAGATAAAACTCTGCTACTGATCGCTTCCACGCACCCCAATTTCATTTTCTTTTTCTCTTTTCCATCTAGACAAGGAATTTTGCAAGCGTGGTTTAATGGCAGCCTGCAACATAAGCTTCTCCTGTGAAGGTGTTTTTAAGAACAGCACGCGACAAGAAGCCAAATCAAATGTAAGCAACTTTTTTTCAGTCTAATCTGCCTCGAGAGAAACGGCAGAGTCATCTCCAGTGCTCACGAGTGAATCTATTCCAGCCTCGCTGTGTTTTCTAACAGCCTCTTGTAAGACAAATACACCGTCTGTCCTATATACAGATAGATAGGAGTTGGACTCCATGGTCCTTATGGGTCCCTTCCAACTTGAGATATTCTATGAAATAAAGGCTGTGGGTGAAGAATTGCTTTTAAAAATAATACTGCTGCTAGCTAGGTCTTTTTAAGAAACACTGTTGTGTATTTTCTGTCTTGTACGGGTCTAGAAGAACAAGGTTGATCATATTGGATCTATAGTCTGGCAGATCCTGGTGGCTTTTCATGATTTCTGGTTTTGAGCCGTACTTAGATATCTCGCATGGACCTTCCATGGCATACTGAGAAGATTTGATAAAGGAAAAAGTAGAGGGATAAGGTGGCACTAATCATCACTGTCCTGTTGAATCCAGGCTCCTAGTCAGGTCGATGGGTTCCTAGAGATGGTTAAAGAAACTTAGAGGAATGGGAAGCACAAATATCTCCTGCCGATGGGGCTTCTGGAAATCACTCGGTCAGAAACGAAGCTTCTCTGTGGGCTGTGGGGACACCAAGAGTCCCAGGTGATCTGAATGGTCTCAGTTCTGAGTTTAGTTTTTGCTGCTCTTTAATAAGGAAAATATTTCAACATGCCATTTTGATTGGAAAAAAATCCCTTCTTTGCAAATAGGTCTCCTTCCTGAATATGTTTTCCCTAAAAAATTTCTGAAACATACCTTTTCATCTCCGTTTTGAGAAGAAAATAAATATTAAAGTTCTGGCATTGTCCCATAGGCTGGAAAATCTATTTTTGAAGCAGCTTTGTACACAACATCTGCAAAATCAGAGAGAGCGGTATAGAGATTTCGTTCCCTACCTGGAGGATAAAGCCCAGCTGTTGCTCCACGCTTCGGAGCCATGAAGGATATCATAATTAAAAGACACTGACAGGGGCATCTCAGGTGGCACAAGAAGCTCACCTGTAACTTGCCTCTATACTTAGCAAACAGATTTTTAGGGATAAAATTAATGATAACACAGGTTCCAGAAGAAATCTGTCCTCTCTGCTGCACAGATTCTCCCCTTCCAGCATCGTTTTCATTCACAGCTGCACAAGCCACGTATAAAAGGCAGCGACTTTGACACCGTAGTACTTGACGTCTTGTCTGAACAGCTGTAAAAGACGGATGCAAAGCAGCCAAGAATCGGACCTTTTCCGTCTTCTGCTTGTTCCACGGTGCTTGGTTTTATGTGGTACCTTTTACACGAAATCAAAGACACAGAGGAGGCTAAAAAGGAAAATAAAAGCTTGACATGCTCTACTAAATCTTATTCCCCAAACCAGAATAATTTTAATGTTTTCAAAGTTTTAGCTGTTGAGTCCCCGTGGGAGGAAAATGCTGGATTTGGAGCAGATTTATTTTCACTAAATTTCAGAATTTCAATTGGGTTTGATCTAATAACTGTCAGCTGACCTGATTAAAGCGCACCTCTCTTCTAGTTGATTTAAATCATCTTGGCTGCTACGCAGGAAGCTAAAATACATGCTGGCCATCTGGTACACTCAATTCATTTATCTGGGAGAACTTTGCTTTAATTCAATTACCAGGACCATATAAAGAACAGTTGGAGAGGGGATTATTTTTCACAAACACGCTTTGTGAGAACTGAAATAAATAACTGCCTTTACTTTGGCTTTCAGGTCAAGGCGGGTGGTGCTTTTTCTTAGTCTTATTTTCTTGGAGAGAGAAATGTTTGATTTGGAGTAGAAGCTGAGCAATGGTTTTAGACTTAAAGGGACCACGTCACACAGGAATCATTTAAAAGGAGCGAAAGGAAGGCCCTGGTGTGTTCCTGACATAGCACATTGTCCCATGTATCCTCAACGTCACGAGGAACGCCACGAGCATGTAGAATCATTGAGGTTGGAAAAGATCTTTAAAGATCATCAAGTTGAACCTTGACAGGTACAGTGAATGACAAAGGCCAAAATAAAGAGAGGAGAAAGGAGACAGGTACCTCTGGAGGACTGGTCAACCTTTAGGCATGGATGCAAAGTTCAATGGCCTGAATTGTATCCCCAGCAGTGCATTCTTCAGGAGGTGAAAATTTTAAACAATCGGGAAAACGCAAAGCGATTTTGGGAGAAAAAAAGGAAAAAAAAAAACCAAACCCCAACACACTGAGAAAGTATTTTCATTTTCTTTCCTATTATTCATAGGAAAGAACTTAATTACGGAAACCGTTGATAAAAAATACTGACTAGCATGCACGTAGTATTGGCATATCTTCCATAATTCAACTCTTGTAATAGAATTATTTGGGTTGGAAGGGACCTCAAAGATCATCTAGTAAGGAGTTTCTTTCCACAACAGCTACGCTGGATGAGGTAACAACAGCTCCTGTTGCTTGCTCTTCCCATCTCATCGCTCTCCAGTGTGGCAAGTCCCCTGGTAGCCCCTTCTCTACCAGCATCTTCTCACGGCCCCGCCGTGACTCTGTCGCAAAATGAGGTCTCCAGTGTGTATTTGTAGGCCACCTAAATGAGTGAAAAAGCGTGAAAAGCTTGGTATCGAACATGGGCGTGCCGTAAAAAGGAAATATTGGCGTGACACATCGGTTGGCGCTTACCAGTTGGACTGTCTCCAGGTTTGCTGTGCTGCAGGTGTAGGAGAGAAATCTGGATTTCAGGTTCTTAGGTGGGATGTGGTGTAGGCATCTGAGGAGCGAGAGGAGGGCTGGAATAATACAAAGCGAGTAAGAAAGGATTTCCCTGGAAGCTAATTACAGTTTTAAAGCAGGAAACTTAAACAAGCTTTAGAATAAGAAATATTTTAAAGAATCGTATTGTGACCTTGCAAATTACTGCTAGTGGTACGCGCAGTGCAAAATCACGATAGAAATTATATAAATACTGCAACTTGGTTAACATTTTAAGTATCTGACTCAGAAATTATCATGAGAATGGTGCGTATTTCAGGATCCAATGAGTTCTTTACCCGTTGCTTGGCTTAGGGTTGTGGATCTGAACGACAGAGCGTCGGAGACAGCCCCTGCGTGGCATTTGTGTGGTGTTGGGAGCCCTCTCGTCGCATCTGTCAGCTGTCGGGCATGAAGATCGATCAGGTGTGTATGGATGCTCTTGTCTAGGTGGAAAACACAGAGTTCTTTAAGAACACAACAGTTCCTGGTCTGCTGTTGGGCTCACAAGGACAATTGTGGCTATTCCTCGCAAATAAGCGACAGGTGAAACGCGAGCGATGTTTCAGGTTAAGTAAAAGAAGCAGTATTGGAAAATTATTAAAAGTCATCTTAATGATTCTTTGGATATGTGCTGGGTTAACGGTTGGGCTCGATGATCTTAAAGGTCTTTTCCAAACTAAGCAGTTCTGTGAGTCTATGTGAAAACTTCACTTTTGTCAGTTTGAAGCAACGTTTTTTGGTTTTGCAGTTCAGATACTGTGCGCCGATTAAGGTGAAAACCAAAAAGGCCAAAGCTGAATCAGTTTTGAAGGCAACAGAGGAAAATATTTCACCAGACTTGGTATAAGCGTGTTTATTGATTATCGTTTTTCAAGATATTGCTCGATTTTTATTTTTAATCCTAATTTGGGAGGAAAACCATGCAAGGTCCCAAATATCAGCACAAGAAATCTATTTCTTGCCCAGCTGCACTCAAACTGAAGATTCATTTTACTATAAACAGTTTACCCGCTACTGAAAGGGCAAAATAGAAATGGTCTTTTATTACCGGCATGACACGTTTAAAAAATTCTGGTTATCTTATTGTGTATATAGATAGAGGAATATAGCGTGGGAGCAGCCAAGATGGGACAGGGCATCTCCACCAGCTTCCCCACCACTGATCCCACATCCCATCGCTGGCCCTGCATCCCTGGGCATCCTGCAGCAAGGCTGAGCCTCTTCATTGCAACACCGGAGTAAGTATTTTGCTCACCTTATTCCCTGGCAACAAGGCACATGGGGTTTGTTCTTATTTTGCCTTTGCAAAAGAATTGTAGTATTTTTTTACAGCCCCTGAACTTTCAGATTTAATCTCTATTGGTCGTGCTGCTGCATCCAAGGCACCGACGTGAGCTGGGGAGTCACCACAGGGCTCTGCAAAGCATCAGAAGTGGGTAGGTACGACACGACAACCCCTGGAAGCACGAGTAGCTTGCGCTGTCTCACTACAACGGGCTGTGTTTTCAACCGCCTCTGTTTCATTAAGGCAATGCTCTCAGCAGTAAAGTAAGAGTTAGTGCCTGCTTTAAGGCTCTATAATCAGAATTAATGGCTTTCATCTCTTAAAACCATTAGATAGTTCATCAGAAGATGCGTACTTAAATAAATGTGGTCGACAAAGATTTACCGTGTTGCCAAAAGAGAAAAGAAGCGGGGGAAAAAAGGGAAAGAATATTGGTGAGGCTTCACGTTTGCTCCCACTCAGGAAAAAAAGCCCCATAAATCCATCACTGCCATACAGGCTGAGTAGGATTCATTTCTACTGGTTGCATCTTTCTGATCAAGTGGCTCGTATTCTGGTGGACAGAGGTTGTGAAGTGCTTTCATCTCTTCATTCCTCATTTAGATTTACTCCAGTTTTAAAGAGATTTGTAGTGATGGGATTTTTCCTCATTTTCACGCCTGGTTCTTGTCATACACTCGTGTGATCAGCTGATGCTTGTGTTTGCTTGTGTAGAAATGTAAACATGCGTCAACGATATGTTTTACCCAAAAACATAACCTGAATGAAACATTCAGTACCTGAACAAAACCACCCAGCACCGCGCAGATCTCTCTGATTTGTTCGATTCAAATTCATCTTGTATCCCTTGTGATCGTCTAAAAAAAACCAAGAAGGAATAATTCTTTTGGTAAGAATGATCACAATGAAAACAAAGAAAAAAAAAGCGCGTTGCTAAAATAATCTGTAGGACGCTGGGCTGTAGGAGAAGTCCGCATCTGGGCACAACGTGGCAGTTTTACAGGGCTGAAACGATTTTAATTCCTACATTTTCATTTAACCTGTTGTGCGTGGAGGGATAATTGCATCGGGTGCAATCTGCACACGCCGCAGACTAAAATCCCAAGGTTTACCTTTGAAAAAGTTCAGGTGGAGGTAGACCCTGTCTTTGTTTTCAAGGGGAATAGATGGCTTGGATCTGTTCGGGGACACCCGTAGGTGCCGGTTAGATGTCTGTGTGTGGACCTGAAATTCCCCTTCCTTCAATTAGCATCTTTAAAGCCTACTTTGCCCAGTCCAGCCCTATTTGAGTGTTCACTTTACATGTAATACCAAGGCTGTGCTTTGGTAGTTTAAGCAAATGATAATAAAAGGGAAATTTTCTGAAGGCTAAAAGCAATTTTAGCCATTGCAAAGAAGCTTCCATTGAGTGTTTTCTCTTTTTAATTGCAAATGTCAGCTTGGAATGGCTCTGGTTTTAGTGCAGTTAGTAGCATATTAGTTTTTCCCCTCCAGGGAAAGAAATTAATTTTCCCTTCCAATCAAATGCCAATATAGAGCATGTAAATAATTTCTTTAGCAAACACATTTTTCTGTCCCGCCTATGAATGAAAACTGAGATTTATTCTTTGCGCTTGATTTGTCATTTTTAATTCTTCTACAATTGTGAGATTATATTTTTAAAATACAAATGAACTGAAGTGATTTCTCAGCGCAGTTTTTAAACTCCAGGGGTTTTTTTTTTGGTGACTAATCTCTGTACATTTATCTGGAAGGAGGGAATGTAGAACTGACTGAGGACATGAGCAGGGATATGTATGCAACTTATTTCTGACTGATTGATGTAATTGTAGCTCTCCAAGTCCTATTGTGATTGCAGGATTAGAGATATACTTTTATTTCAGTGTAGTATTTTGGAGCAATGCCTTCTGAGAAAGAAAGAAACGAATAATTTCTTGTTGCTAGCAAGCTGTAATTACATGTATTTATATTTAACCTTTCCAGATACTACTCATTAACATCCAGTTGGCACAGGCACAGTTTACATTTTGATATACTGCTTTTGTGTAAAGGTTATAATGACTATGGTAATCTTTGACTTGCTACTGTTCCCTCTCCTGAAAGTGCCGGGGCTATGTCAAAACATAAACCTGGGAGAATTAGGGTTGGACTGTGGATTTGACTTTGTGCTTCTGAACAATCTCATCATGGTGATACCAATTAAAAAAAAAAAACAAAAAACCCCAAAACCACAATAGAACCAACCAAAACCGATTACCAGCCCAGTTCTAGCTTTAATGCCATGGCACTGGGAACTACTCCTAGATATAGAACATCTTCAGCTGCAAGGGACCTCTGGAGGACATCTGGCCAGGCCTTATGCTTAAGCCAAGGCCCGCTTCAAAGTCAGATTTAAGTTTGAGGTTGGACCAGGCTGCTCAAGGACTTGGATTTTCCGAGTAAAGAGCAAACCCACCAGTGCCCATCAGCACCAGAGAAGCCAAAACTCTACTTTTTTATTCCATTCTGTGCTGTGGAGGGACACCACGTCTTGTCTTTTTGCTCCCCAAGGATGGGAAGTTGCAGCTGGAAGTACTGTTTTTTGCTGAATCCTTCCAATCTTCCCCAGAGGCATCCACAGAAAATAAAAAATGTCACGCACAGTTTTAGGTAGCAATAAAAATAAATCTCTTGTCTTGACAATGACTATTCTAATTATGGTCCGATGAGAATAAAAACACGGGAGATACTTTGAAAAGCCCTGTTTCTCAGAAGGGAGAAATTTTATTTGCTTGGGTTTTTTCCTTCTTCTCCCTCCTGCTGTTTGAAGCTGCAATGAAAAGAAAAACAGTTTAGGAAACAAGAAGTGATTTAAGTGCATGTTGGCATTTACTTCTGACTGCTGTAAGGCTCTTTTAATCTTATCAAGGTGAATTTCTTCAATGAGATCAGGTAGTGGAACGGGGGATAATTAACGGTTCACCAGGTATTGTACATTTGAAACTGTGTATTAGCAAAATGCCCTTTCCCGCGGCTTACTTGTTTGGGTTTCCTTTTGTTTGAAAATTCAGGAAGCCGCAGCCCTTAAAAATAGTTGGTGAAGTTTCCTTTTTGAGATTTCAGTTTTGCAGACTGATCTTTGCATCTTAGAAAGAGAAATCTTCTTGGGTGGTACTTTTCAAAAAACTCTTACGTGATCACCACTCATCTTATTGCAGATGGCTGATATTTCTAATTGGTGTAGGCTTTACTATCAGCTAATTATCTGCTTAAAGCTCGTTGTGTAAACCAAATGAAGTAATAGCCCATGAGACATTATAGGTGATTAATAAAAATAAAGTTCCTTGAAAGACCGAGGCGTCAACGGACTGAAAATAATTTCTTCACTACAATTTCAGCAGTTCAGGAGGAGTGGATGGTATTATCAAGAAAATTAGGAGTGAAGTGGTTAAGCTACTTAGTTTGTATAAAAAAATCAGCATGTACAAACCAAAAAACCCCTCTAGCTTATATTTGATCAAATAAACAGAAAAATTGGCAGCTGAAGAGCTGATAGAGAATGAGAGTGCGATGCTGAGTGACTTTTTCAGCACTCCAAATGGAATTAATTGCTGGAAAACTGGAGAAGGGAACGAGTGTTTGCAGTGTCGTTGACCTGGGATTTTTCACACGATCTCAGTAGCTTAGAAATAGCCAACATGTCAATAAAACAGTGGTTATTAGGGAGAAAAAAAAAAAAAAAAAAGGAGATCATATTAAACCAAAATCACTTACATTCTGGCCAGAGTAGAGCGACATGATCATACATTAACGTTTCATAGAGAAATCTGCTTAAAAGCATATAAACTTGAAGAAGACTAAGTATAGCATCTGAACCTGAATAGGCGATAAAAATATTATAGTTAAAAAATCTCTTGTGTAAATTATTGAAAGCCTACAGAAATTATAGAATAATGCAGCTTTTTAATAACTACTTTATGCCACTGTTAATCTGCTGAGCCTCAAATCTTTTAAGAACTAGAATGGACTCTATTTCCAATGAGAATTTAGAAGGTCCCCATGGCTTGAGCACACCTCGTGTGGCTGGCGGCACCCAGGACACCCCATGTTGAGCTAGGTGGGAAGTCTTCTCCTCCATGCAGCTTTCTTAGATGGGTGTGTGGGCCCAGCAGTCAACCCCGAGGGATACCAAGAGACCCCAAATAACTCAGTGCAGTAATTAAATGTTACAGTACATACATGATCTGTTCATTCTTTTGAGAGCTCTTGAAATACCCTACGACAAAATCTAGTATTTTCATTTAAAATAGCAGAAGCTCATATGATCCTATCAGATTGTGCCATGGGGAAACTTAACCTTTTAGGTTTTAAATAGCTAAATAAAACTAGAGACAAGTCTCAGACATTTTAATCTGTACATCAGCATCCCCATATCTGACAAGCTCCAATTTTGGGGGAAGTTTGAGTGGGGCATTGAGTTGAAAAGTGAGATTTTATGAGCAAAAGTATTGTGTAGTACAAACCAGCATGGTTCCAGCCTAGGCTTATAAATTCCGGAGGGTTCATGTTTAAAGAAATGAGTTGTTGTCAGCAGACAAACACCGAAATAATTGTTCTCTAGGGGGTGAAAAACACCAGTTAAAATGCAGACGCACATCCAGTTTCTCATTTTTAGGGCGTACTAAAAGTTTGATACACTAGGGATTGATAAATTGATCAGGGAATCTGTATGTCGTGCTACAAACATTTGCCCATTTCTCTGTCTACACCATTTGAAACCCAAGTTTTTCGATAATTACCATTCGATGTTAGAAAACATTATGAGTCACCCCTATTTTACAATGTCACCTTATGCTGCAAAGATTACAACGGAGAAATAGAATGGGCCTTTGTGAAATTTCCAACTGCAGCTTAGTGCAGGTAACTTCACGGAGGCCTCCGAGGTTCACAGCTGGGGACATGCTGAAGGTTTCCCATTGATGGACAAGGCAGATGATGTGCTGGGTACTTGGATGATCTGAATTTTAATTACCTCAAATGTGGGATAGACAGACCATCTTTGAGTAGAAGCATGGGCATAAAATATTTGCATACAATTGCTTGTGCAGATCTCAGTGCAAAATCTTGCAAAATCTCTTTTGAGTCTCCATAACCACTACAAACACTAAAATTGAGGTATCGTCCTAATTTGTTGACTCTGAAATTCGTAGAGTGACGGCCTGGAGGAATGGATATTTTATTACCTTTACTTCTGCTGGAATTTTCTTCTATCTGATCTCCTACTTAAAACTACCAAACAAATGCCACCTGGCACCCACAAACAACTTTGGATGATTCATTTGAGTAAACAAAATGTTATCACAGGCTTTTATCACACAGCCTTATCTGGAACAGGCAAATGTGCTGTGATTAAAACACCAAGGGAAATCAGTTTTGGTTTCATGTAACAGGAGGTATGGGTTTGAAATCATGTCTGCCTTGAAGACTGTGGGACTTCAACCAGTTTGCCATCAGTAGGATGTTTTATGCAATCCAGCTTGTACAGAAGGTTTAAATACCGTTTAATGTAAGGCTAAAATTATTGCTTAGGAGTTCTTATCCTGTAAGATCTTTTTTGATCCTCACCTGATGCTAAGCTTGCAGCAGAGCCTCAGGCTGGACTGTGCCAGGGTAGGTGAGACCCTGCTGGGATCACCTTGGCTTGGCCAACCTATAACCCTGCAAGCACAGGCAAGTGTGGCTTGATGTAAGATCCAGAAGAAATGTGTGTGTGGGGGGTCTCCTTCCTTGCAGCTGTCCCATCATTTTTGAAACCTAATAGACCTACCTGAAAACTCTGCTGGAAGAACAGCCCGGTCCCTCAAATAAGTCACCTTTTCTTGCAGCGAGATGTTACTGGGCAAGGCAACATTCAGAGTAAATCACAGGAGTTTCTGTCCCCGGGGTTTAGAAACCTCAGTCACTAAACTTAGAGTTTTTAAGCTCCTTTGGTTTTGTTGTGGTTGTTGTAATGCTCATATTTGCACACTGATCTCCCTTCAGCTGCTCACCACTGAGGAGCTGAAAGTCTGTTTTGCTGAAGTCCCAGTGGGAATGACAAACTCGTTTATCTTCTGAAATGCTCTCCATCAGTAGCAGTCCCCTACCTGCCTTGCCTTCACTGCCGCTTCTTAACTCTGGCCTAAGACTCTTTTGCTCTGTCATAGGGATGGAGATAGTTCTCCTCTGGCCGGCCAGTTGCTGCCTCACTCCATGTACGCCTTCTAAATGGAGTCTGGATATTGTGGAAGAAATCAGTGGTTCCTGAGGACACGTAGCTTCATGTAAGGAGTTATCTGGGGGTACTTCAGCAGTCACTAACGAAGGTGAGTGCAAACCCCAGGAAACGGGCTAGGGAAGAGTAGATTGCACAAAGCCTGCATGGGCATGGGGGGGTCAGCAGCGCTGTCAGGGTGGGAGGTGCCCCATGTCATGATGCGGTCACGATAAGAAACGGAATTCAGCACAGGACAATCATCTCATAAAGAATTCTTGTGTATAAACAGGCACAAGTTGCATCAACCAAGATGCTGCGTCCATCTCCACACAGGGCCTACAGCCTGGCCACGCCGTGGCCCTGCCCTGGGCTGCTCCAGCCCGTTTGGGTGCATAAAGGGCTCTTTTGGACACAGCTGAAGTTTCTAGAAAATGTAGGGATGACATCAGTGTGTCAGAAGAGACGACATGCACCTGGGGAGCTCTGGGCTAAACCAGCCCAGGTGTGGCTTTAAGGGCCTGAGGGGCTGGGCCCGACATTAGTGCCAGCTGGGGCCTAGGGCGGGCCGCGGCCTCGGTCTCGAAGGGCGGGAAGAAGCCGGGCTCGGCTTCTCCTTTCGCCGCTGGAGATGAAGGGAGGAGGTGCGCACGGTCGGCGCATTCTGCCTGATGAAGGTAAAACTCTTTACATTTTTTTTTTTTTCTCCTTGTTTGTGTTAAAAAGCGTTTGCCCCGTTTTCTGACAGGCCCCCGGGGAAAGCCTCAGTTTCGGCAACGCGTTGGATGTTCTTTAAGGTGTTAAAAATCCGCGGGATTTCTGTTTTCAGCAGCATTTTGGCACAAGTGTCCTCAGACAATGAAGAGCTGTTTGCTCGGTACTCTGGTTAATGAAGTGTCCTTTGATAATTAATTTGTCACATTCAATTTATTATTTCAGAGGAAAAAAAAAGGGGGGGGGGAGGAGGGGAAATTTAATGTTGAAAGTGGCTTAAATGTAAAACTGGGAGGAGGGGGAGGGCTCAGCCGAAGTTTTCAGAATGCTAAAAATTAGGTCCTGTTCGTTGGTGTTTGAGGCTGAAGCTGCTGGGATCAAGGAATGGTTTGGTCCTGGATTCAGTGGGGCAGGAGATGATCTGTGCTGTATTGTAACTATTTATGATTCTTTTCCAACCTCAGTGATTCGGTGAGACCCATTTGTCTTTGTTTAAGTTTGCTGTGGAGGCGATTCCACCCCAGGGCTCCACCTCCTGCTCTGCCCAGCCTCAGTCATCAGTGGGCTCTTTGGTATGCATAAGAGATGGTGTTTTCATTCCTTAGTCTCAGAGATCTTCGAAAATCAGATGCTTTGCAGGGAAACTACTCTTAAGGAGAGCAAATATTTTGGTTTGCCATGTACTGGGCTGCCGGAGCCAGTACAAGGGAAAGATGGAAAATCCCAGGGCAGCACAGCAACGGCTGGTGGTTTTTGGAGTTCTTATTTCAGTGATAAAATACTAGTAATCAGTGAATTCTGATTTTTTTTTTTTTTTTTTAGGAAAACACTCAAAAATGTCGCTAAGGCAATGAAGTCCTGAGAGCTTGGTGTTCAGAAGTTGCTTTTTTTTTTTTTTTTGAGAAGTTTGAGTTGAGTTGTTGAGAAGCTTCTCCCCTGTGCTCCCTGCACATGCTGTTTTCAGGAGTGTTAATTAGATGTTAACTAATGTGGAAGCTTATACTTTTCTATTTTTTTGGTAATTCTCCTCTAAGGCTTCTCTCTGGTGATGTAGGTATTAATAAGCTTCTACTTGGTGGTTAGTTACTATGGCAGTATTAATGATGATAGTCTGTTTCTATGGTAGACATGCAAGATTTCTTATGTGGAAAGGTTGGTTGAAGGAAAAAAAAAAAAGCCCATGTTTTCTATTGATAACAATACACATGAAAGTTGTGCTTAGAAGCATTCTAAAGCTTTATGGATATCTTCACCTTGCTGCTTGAGGCTGAAGGTTTAAGAAACGTGTCCCACCTGTGAAAATTGCCAGCTGGATTTGGGGCTGTTCCTCAGACTCATCTAGGACATCATTCCAGGCCAGGTGAAAGAGGTAATCCTCGCTGATACACAAAAATAAACCGGAGTAGTTCAGCCCTGCTGCTGCAGACTAACCCGCGTGTCTGAACTGCTGGTGGGGTTTGTGGGAGATGGGATTGGGTTGTAATTGCATCAATGCTCCCTTTGGAATGTGGCGATTTTCTGCAAAAAATGGCAAGTGCTTGCTGCTGCTTATGGCTTAAGGGAGTTGTCAGCCATAAGAGAAGTAAAATGCATAAATGCATACATGTACGTCATTTTGGTGTCCTCTAGGAGGCTTGTTTACCCCCTTACTTCATCTTCCAGTACTCTCCAGAAGCACCATCACTACTGGTGCTGCGCTGGCCGCGTCGTGTACAAAAACCGAGGGTGGCCTCTGGTACTTTGTTATGTTTTGTCATTAAATTTCATTAGGGTGATAAAGAAACCAAAGCGAAACTCATGACAGTTATTTTCTCGTGTATATTTTTTTTCCCTGTATGTGTTGATGTCTTTGCCATCCATTTTTAATAACTGCAGTACTTTTCTTGGAGGAGATGCTGCATGTCCTCGGTGTGCTGCTTTTATTTATGGGGTCAATATGTGAGACAACTACTAAATATTTTTTTTTTGGACCCCTGAATGTTTCCTTTGGATTCTGTGAGGAGCAAAGCTGAAATAAATCTGGAAGCATCGCAGAGGGAGCTGAGGCTGTGCTCTCACTTCTTCCATCACTAGATGGCATGCTGCGTGTAGGAATGAGCTGCTGCCTTGGCTGGAGCTTGGAGGCGCCGAGCCATGCCAAGCGCTGAGTTAATTTGTGGAGACGCACAAGTAACTGAGCAATGACAGGCAGTTCACTTGAAGAAAACCTGGGTGAAAGGGACAAAAGCTGAGCAGACAATTAACTCTGAGGAGATGTCTGTGGCACATGCTGAACAGGCAGATAGCAAGGACCGGGTGCAGATGAGAGGCGGGAGCCCGACAGCTCTTGGTTGGGAACGTGGCACGGGCAGCAGTGAATGTTTGCTGTTTAAATGCAGAAGAGGGCTGTGATTTTAGTTTTAAAATATTATTTATTTTTATTGTAGATGCTACAGGTGCACAATAGCTATCAAAGAGCGGCAGGGTTCAGATTTTGTTCAGTATGCCAAATGGTTGTTATCAAATGTGTTCCCTGAACCGAGGCCTCGGTAGCAGTTTGTGGACATATTAAGAATTAAACCTACGAACAGAAACACAACTAGCACTTGGGGAATTCCAACTGCAGCAGCTGAGCTCAGTCTCCGTGCCCTCAGTGGCAAGCACAGACCTGCTCGGTCTTTCTTCATGGGGGAGTTGATGCTTGTTGAACGCTTGGAAAAAAAAATCCTACCAATGTTCTAGGGCCTTCAGCTGAAGAGATGCTCTTGCTGGCTCTCTGGGGAGTGCTGCTGACCAAGCCCTGGCTCTTGTACGCCCAGGCTTTGCTCCCATCGCATGGGAGCAGTGCTGGTGGTGTCTCCCGTGGGGTGATCCCGTGGCCGCTATTGCTGGAAGTGGTGTTAACTTGTCCTTAGTGCTTCTGCATCAGATAGTGGTTTCTGCCACTGGGAAGAGGGAGGAAAAAAAAGGCGGGGTGGAGAGGAAGACCCCAAGCAAATCAGACCCTCCCCATGCCCAAACCACACTCATTCCCAGGAAGTTCGGTATCTTGCTTAATCTTCCATTTGCTACTAAACGTGGTATAATTATGCTGAGATCTTCTGTAGGGAGCCATAACACTGATGAAATGAGAGTAGAGAGAGCCTCAGTGAGCCAGGACCTGGTTGTTAAAGTCTAGTATAGGAAGGCTTTCAAAGAGTCATCTCGAACTGCTTCATTTTATGCGCAACACTCTTCCTACCTGTATTTAGTGAAGTGTTGCACCCTCACTGATAACGGCGTTTTGGATTCAGACCCCTCGGAGAGCAAGAGACAACTGCACTTGGTGTCCCCTGATTGGGATGCTGCGGTAGGGCAGACATGGACATCTTGGCTAATTGCCTTCAAAATGAGCAAGTTGGGTAATGAAAGGAGTATTGATCTGTGTACCTGTGAGTGTTGCTCCTTTGAATTGAGGAGATTGATTCGTGATACTCGAGTCTTTTCAGCTTAAAGAAAGCAGTAAAGGAGCTGGGACATTATTCCAAGGAATGTGACAAATCCCAGTTTTGTCAAACGTCTGCAATTCCTCTGATGTGATTCAAAGGTAAAGATAATCCTTTGATGGAGGCCCCATTTCATGGATATTTTAAATCTTCCCTCTACTGGATGCTTTTCTGGCAACTTAATGACAATCCTAAAGCTAAATATCATGGGAAGATCAACCAAGTACTGAAAACTTTTTGAGTTGTGACTGTTTCTGTGCATACTTGTCATGAAAACAGCGTGATGCACTCTATTTCAGATGTCATTAAGAGCTCTGAAAAGGCATTGCGTACTGTCTACCTTGCAGGCAGCTGGATCAACAAAATCTTTGAAAAATATGGCTGCAGTATCAGTGGGACTTCTAACAGGCTTCGATGGTTTTATCTATAGCGCTAGGGTTTTCTTCAAAGGGCGATAATACAGGAACAAGCAAAGCCCTAGATTAACGTAAATGCAACAAAATCCAGTTTCCAACATAAAGAACTAAAATCAAACCTATTTGTATAAACACGATGCTCCTCTGAAGCATGACTTCTAAGACAGATAGTTAATCAGAACTCCCTGGAAAATAAGGGGATGTAGCTTTTGTGGAAGTGACAAGAAAACGCCATTAAAAGTCTTCTAAAGGTTTCTGAATGAATTCTTTCAAATTGTTGTGCTTGCAGAGAAACAAGCAGCTTCTGAAGGAGGAATTGGGAGATTGAACTCTGTTTTGCCCCAGCAGTCAGGTTCTTATTGTTACAGGTTTTGATGGGAGGTGGTTTTACAGGAAAAAAACCACTGAAATAATACATGTTTGTACATGTTAATTGTGAATTTATCATTGAGGTTTTTTTAACAGCATGGCATGGGACAGAACGAGGAAATCCATTGTACATGTGGACTGTTCACCTGAGGTCTATTTATCCTAGAACCAATCAGGACTTTGGTTTCTCTTCCTGCTTCACCTCTAATGTTATCATGCTTTGATCATCCTAGAAGCTCTTTTAGAGCAGTTTTTGTGGTGAAGTAGATTTTAAAAGTGTTGAAATAGAGATTGGTCTCTTTGCTTTACTTTTGGTTCCGCTTCTTCTGTTGGTGAGCATCTCTATGTGCATGCACTGAAATATCCTCGCTCTGCAAGTGATCTCTTCCACTGGGTCTGCACCCAAGGAGGCACATCCTTAGACCATTATGGAAGTCTGGCCTTTTAAATGAAAAACTTACTTTTAAGCAGGAGTCTGGTTCTATTTTTATTCAGTGAGTTTGTTTTTTATATTAAAAAGAAGGATGTATGTTGGCACATCTTCCTCCTTCTTGCAGGGCGGCAGTCCTGGTACAGGAGTAGCAGCAGCAGCCAGGAGAATATTTCTTAAATAAAAGGGGAGAGACTTCATTATATTCCTGGCAATTCAAAAGGCCTGCTCAACTGGGTGTACTGGAAAATTTCAGCTGCAATCAATCACTTTATTACTTTAATCTTATGCAGTTGATTTTTAAATGTTAACATCTAATATGGTTATCAAGCTATTGCTTCCTCTGGTTATGAAACCTCTCAAGGGAGGTCAGGCACGTTTGTTTAATCACCGATTTTAGAACTGGCCATTGATGTGACAGTGTGGAGCTTGGCTGCTGTGCTAACCAGTGATTTTTTTTTTTTTGGCATTCCGCTCGTAGCACGCTCTCAAATCAATACTGCACTGTTTTACTTTCAGGTCTGTAATCCTGGGGGAGTTGGGGGCGGGGAGCGAAGAAAGTAATGAAAGAATATTAATTAAAATTTTAATTTGTTCAGTAGAGCTTTAGGAAACACAGAAACTTTCACTCCCAATAGATTCAGCAGAAGCAGTGTGTGTCACTGTAAATATGGCTGCTGCAGTGATGCATGCTGTTATTAGATGGTCATTACACATAAAAACTAGAATAAAGACAGTTTAATTAAATGACTTTCCTATTCCGTGCCTTTCTCTACAACATGTGCATTCCAACAGAAAAGGAGCCTCTGTGTGCATCAATGACAACATGCAGTAAATACCTTAACAACTGCAAAATTAGAAAAATAAGAGGTGTTTTTTTTCCCGTATGTAGCAGTTTTAGGCACTGGGTATTGATTGCAGGAAGGACTTGGATATATTATTCTGATCGTAAGAGTATAACTTATTTAATGTATATTGCAATGCAGATCTGCATAACTATACAACAGCGATGCAGGTTTGGTGGTAATAGATCTTGTGCAGAGCATAAATTGTAGTTCTGGTGGTAAAAACGCAGGAGAAACTGATTTTCAGGTATTGGGCTCTTTCATACGGCTGCATATTAAGAGGTCAGGAGGCTCATCCCTTGAGTGCTCACAGATGAGTAGTTATCATCTCCATAAAGTAAGATCACTGCAACGGTAAAATATTTCAGTAGACCAAGATCTGGTATAAATAAATAAGTTTAAATGAGAGGTGAGGTTATAGAACCAGAGAATGGTTTTGGTTGGAGGCAACCTCAAAGCTCATCCAGTTCCACCCCCCTGCCATGGCAGGGACACCTCCCACTAGAGCAGGTTGCTCCAAGCCCCGTCCAACCTGGCCTTGAACACCTCCA
>JAVSBS010000929.1:69719-93228 GCA_033124195.1 Coracias cyanogaster | reverse complement strand
ACCTCCCACTAGAGCAGGTTGCTCCAAGCCCCGTCCAACCTGGCCTTGAACACCTCCAGGGATGGAGCATCCACAGCCTCCCTGGGCAGCCTCTGCCAGTGTCACCGCTCTGAGTGAAGAACTTGTTCCTACTTTCTAAGCTAAATCTCCCCTTTTCCAGTCTGAACCCCTTAGCCCTCGTTCAATCACTACAAGCCCTTGTAAAAAGTTCCTCAGACTTTTAGTTAGGTGTTAGATCAGGCAGTGGTTTTGTTTCAGGTCTGTAATGCAGACAGAAACACTTTTCATGGAAAATATGCGTATATTTAAAGATGGAAAAAAAAATTAACTTGGAGACTAACACGATAGAGGAAAAACAGCGCAAAGTTTTAATGTGTGTATGAAACCTAGAAATTAACTGAGCAGATGTATTATCCAGGATGTTTGAAATAGGAAGCTAAACAGCATTGATATTTACAGTAGTCGTGTCTCTAGGAGAAATGGGTGTTATTAGTGTGTATTCTCAATTTCTAGCCTAGCAACAGACCTTCATCCAAGGATTGTTCAAGTAAATGGCATGGGGTGGGATGAGGGTAGGGAAGGAGGCAGAGGTGAAGAGGGTTTTTTTGGAATGAGCAGTCAGGGGGTTCTGGACTTGGAAAAGCAGGTGAAACCTTGCTCAAATACCTTGGCCTGGTTTAAATCTCCATTTGCTTAAAATCAAGACACGTGAAAAGCATGTGGTAATCGAATGAGGCTGAAAGAGCCTTGCTGGAAGAGGAGGAAAGTCCCTGTGATCTTAGCAAAACCAGTTCCTGTGTGGATCATCCAAAATTTAATTTTAAGGGCTTCATAGGCATTGTAATAGGAGCAAGAAGTTCTTGCAGTACTGGACCTGTGCGAGACTGTGGGGTGTGGTGTATTTATACTGAGGTAGCTCATGGCGAAGTTCATTTATTGGAGTGAATATGCTGTAGATTGCAAGTAATGACATTATTTCTCGGTGGCAAAAACCTATACTGTACTTTACTCGCAACTGAAACGTTCCCCAAAGAATCAAATGAAGTAATAGGACATAATTTATGCCCTTATTTGAAGCAGTATCATCTCGTACAGAATTCCTATGAGCAGCTCTTCTATTGAGACGTATTGATGCTGTCAATGCCACCATTTTTATACAAGCATAGAATGCAAAGCCGGTTAGAAAAAAGTGTTATTTCTCTCAGTCGCTCATCCCTGTAACCCCCCATGACAAACAGTGACATTCCTGGGGGTGAAGCAGAACCATTTGTCACTCCAAATTCTGGTATGTAAAGCTCAGGAGCTCAGAGTGGTTTCTGAGCGCTGAAAGACAACTGACATTCTATTTTAGAAAAAAGGGGAAGGGTGGAATTTACCTGAGAGCTTTCACAGCGGCAAAACAGGGTGAAAAACATCATGTTATAGAAGTAGAGAAAAGATGAGGTTTATCTGGGATTACCTCTTTTAAAATCCTAGGTGAGCTGAAATCTTCCTTACGAAATGGGCTAGGTCCTGTTACGCTTTATTTAATAACTCTCAGGGTAATACCCAGCTTTGATACAGCAGCTCATATGCAGGGACCGCAAGGCAATGATATATGTGTGGTTTTTTTTTTTTTTTTACACCCCTGTTTTATAGATAAGAGAATTAAGCTGAGAAAAGGTGAAGATAGATTGCAGCAAGTGTCAGAAAAAGCCCTACGGGCTCCTGGGTGTAGGTTCAAATTTTACAGTTCCCTGGTCTTATGTAATTAGAATAGGCCACAATATCTTGTAACTAATAACTCTGACGATTCAGGAATAAATTTTTTAGCATAAAAGTGCTGAGCGGTGGATGCCCTTCACTCTCAGGGATGCCTTTTCCCACTTGCTTGGTGCATGCGCTGGCTCGTGGGGTGACCAAATGGTTCGGTAGCTGGGGCAGGTGGAGGTTCAACCTTGGTGGCTGTTGCTTCCCCAGCTCTTCAGGGCATCCCTTAGGCCCGTGAGGTGGAGCAGAGCTGCTGAAGCACGTGTTGCTCAGAGCTTTGCAGGCCATGCCCATGTGAGGTGGTTTAAATAGTCCTGTGGATACAGCCTGTCCAAACAACAAATCCGTAACTTTTAAACTGGAGGATTTCACAGCTTGGTGGGGTATCTTTGGATGCCAGGGCCTGTTTTCCTGACAGCTCCCAGGCAGCCCAGATGCATCCCTTAAGCTCTGGGGTACGGCGTGCTCTATTTCTGGCTTTAACTGGAGAAAGATAAAGGGAGCTGCGCAGCATGTGCTTGTCCTGTTAAAAATGTAATGGTGTTTATGTCTACATCTCTTATTAAAAGTTATTTTTATGTTTTATTTAGTGGCAATTGAAGACAAATACCTTTTCAGTTAATTTTTCCTCTCTAAAGTTATTCCATGAGGACCCTGGGTACTGAGACAACAGAGTACATACCCCAGAGCAGATGTGATGGTGACCAGCACCGTATCTGTACTTGGTAATGGCTTAATCCAGTGCCAGTATTGATTAAAGCAAAATATGCCGGTTTTGTGGTCCATTAGGGATCTGTGTTGAGCTTTGTTAGCAGTAACCTGGAATGGCAGTGCTGCTCAGCCAGCGGTGGGACATTCATGTCTCTAATGCTACCTGCCAGTGGGTGGGTTTGATTTTAAGTTTCAGACGTCAGATTTTCTATCATGCACATACCCATTTTCCCTGGGTATCCAAATTCTGTGGGACTTTACAGATGCTAGAGATTCTCACTTTCTGAACAAATATTGCCTCCTGCGTGTCCTAAGGTGACCCCCCCTCACTTCAAGAAGGACACTGAGGTGCTGGAGCTTGTCCAAAGAAGCTGGTGAAGGGTCTGGAGCACTTTTGCTGTAACTAAAATTACTAGAGCAATTTTGCTAGAACTACATTGTATCAACCCAAACCACAGCCCTGAGGTCTTCTGTGGTTGGCTCCTCTTTGGGTTAATTGCAAGATCTCACAGCTGATCCTTCCTTTATTCTTAAAGCAGTTCTTTTCACTTCTGAGCTGTGGGTATCGCACCTGAGGAGGATTTTTAGAAACTGCTTTTGTTTCATAATGCAAGTTGTGAATTATTAAAGTGCTTTGGCCTTCCTGCACCAGTGGACCTTTCTTTGATATGGTTAAACACCTGAGAGGTGAGCCTTGGGGCTTTCCTCACTGTGGGATATAAAATATGGATTATTTCTTAAGGTAAAAAAAAAAAAACCAACAACAACCCTATTTTTAAAATGTGTTCGGTGAGCAAAATGTGCAAGGTTACTGCAGCCCTAAGGCGATGGTAATGTATGCTCCACAAGCTACACAAGTTTGACATTGTGGGGTGTTTTTTAAACAAAAAAGCTTTTGTGAAACAGAGCACTGTACAGCACTTATCAGTGGGCAACTCTTATCAAGATCTCCGAGATATGGTGAACTTCATGAATTAATGCATCAGAATTAGTATATGACTAAGGCGTCTGAAGTGTTGTTCGGTGGATAAGATCTTTATTTTCATAGGAGGGGTTGGGAGAACACTTAAGTGATGGGACTCGCTCCTTCTCAGAGGTGCTGCAGTGACCCTGAAGGTGCAGGGCAGGTTCTGCTTGGTTTTGGTGGGCTCCGGTGGAGTTCTTGTGTTCAGTGGTCTGGTTGTGGTTTGTCATTTCTGCGTGGGACCAATGCAGCGCCAAACAGTGACAAAACCACTCTGTATTTTTGTTTTTACTGATAAAAAGGCAGGGTTTGTTTCACCAATGCCAGCCTATTGAGTATGAAATCCTCAACTTGCCCAACTGAAAACCACTAAACATCTTAAAAAAAAAAAAAAATCAAATGTATTGTTTGTTGCTGTGCTGTTCTATCCTAGGAGATTAGATGTTTATCCAAGGTACAACCTCAAGGCAACCAAAACTTAGCAAAGTGTGGAGCTCTGCTTTAACAACCCCAGACAAAGCCCGTGACAAGGAGATGCTGCTGCCTCCTTTTGCAGGGAGGCGCAGAGCAGCTGTCCTCTGAAGCTGTACCTGTAGAAGAGAAATAAAACCAGCTTCCACAGAGCTTTTCCTGACCCTAAAATCTCTACAGCAATTGAAATCTACCCTCTTGGTTGCTGGAGGGACCCGTGTCCCTGCAGGGAACATTTATGGGTTGGGGAAACTACTTCTTTCTGAGAGATCTTCTTTAGGCTATGGGTTGGGTGCCATGGTAGGAGGAAACGATGCCAAGGAAGTTCATTTCTTTATTCTGAAAACTCTGCTTGGTCTCAAATAACTGAAGGTTTCCCTAAAATTTTTGTTCTTCATGGGAACCACATTGTTTTATCTAGTTCATTGCCCTGCTTACCTCTGCTGGTTCTCTCTAGGGGAACAGAGATCAATAAATCCTCTTTTTATTATTATTTTCACGCAAAGAATACAGGGTGAGGCCTAAGTGCTTCTCTTATTCTCTCTTGCCTTGCTGTTTCTGCCTTGCCAGGTTCTTCCTACTCAGTGGATCAGGGCTGTGTGAGTGAAGGATGTCTCGTGATCCACAACAGAGTAAATTTTAGAGTCAGTCTCTGCTAGAATCCGTACCACTGTACTGTCCTTGAAAGAATGACTTTTTGAGGATACCTGCATTTTATTGGTTGAAAATGGCTTTTTTTGGAACTGCAGCTCCACAAATCGACCTTCACTGAACTCGAGTTTCCAGCTGATTTGGTGGTATTTTTTCTGACTTCCATTGCAGGTAATAAAAGCTGAAAATTATTAATGTATAGGGAAACTCGGTATTACTAACAATTTTCTGGCTTTACTCTTAACCTTTCAGCCTCTGCACGTCCCTGTGTTAGAAGATGTGTCCTCAAGACTGATTCCTAAGCAGCTAGTCAGTGTACTTTACTGACTTGAAGAAAGAGTTTGTGTCCTTGACCTGTATTTCTTTGATTCCTTTCATATCCTTGCTCAATATCTGAAGTATGGGACGAGACGTCAGCCCCTACCTTCCTCCCCCCTGCTTCCCAGCCTGTGAACCATTTTGAGCCTGCGGTGGCTGTGGTTGTGGTCTAAAATCCCTTCTTGGAGCTTTCTGGAGAAATCCAGCTGTACCTTGCCAGGACAGACTATGGTGCTGTAAGTTACACATAGTCTATACGTTATAGGTCCTCAGGTCCCTGGGCTGGCTGGGATGGCAGGAGAGCCTCTGGAGAACAAGCCTGTGTGTGTGCAGGTAGTTGCGGAGCCAGTTACTCTTGATAAATTAAGCGCCAGCTCTTTAATCGTAATCCTTATCACAATCTTTCATTGTATGTCCAGCTTCAGTTTAATTATTCATAGCTGCAGGAAGCAATCTTGAGATGATGTACGCTTTCAGGAAAACACTTAATGTGGTCCAGGACTATACATGTGTGCTTAAATACCTTAAGTGCTTGTTCTTCAGAAATATTCTCTACGCTTGGGGTCATGCGGCTAATTGAATGGAGAGGCTGTTTGAGAAATGAGAGAAAAATTTAAGGCATTACTACGAGAAGAAATGTCTTTTCCTAGTCCATCAGTAGTTGGACTGAACAGAATGTGGCTAGAATTACCAAAGATGGATGTTAAATTTATTCTAGATATTCTTGAAAGCATTTCTTGGTAATGTGGGTGGGTGGTTTGGGTTTGGGGGTAGGTTGGTTGTGTGGGCTGCTTGTGTTTGTGTCAGTGGTTTTGGGTTTGGTTTTGTTTGCTGTTGTTTGTTTTTTTTTTAATTTGAATAAATGGTGTTTTGTTTGGAATGAACTGAGTTTGAGTCATTTGCAACAGTTGACTGCCGGTCCCTGGAGCTTTTCTCCCACAGCCAATGCTGAATGGAAGCTGAGGTTCTGAAATGTGATTTAAAGCTTCTGACACTGAGTGACTCTCCCCAAGAATGACCTGAAAAGCAAACAGCTCAAACCTCACTCTGGGTGGACTATGAAGAGGCTGAAGTACACCCCCCATAACCATGAAAACCTAAAACTGTTCTGTGTGTTGTGTTGGAAAAATAAGCGTATTCAAGTCTGATAATTTTAAGTGGTGCATCCTGCAGGTAGATGGATGCGTGTGGTTGTTTCATACTGGTTTAACTCCATATACATCCAGAGCACTGTGCGTAGTGTTGAGACTCCATCCCAAGAAGACTCTGCGTGTAGTAACACGGTTTAACAAAGCAGCAGTGATGTGGGGAAATTGGCTCTCTTCCAGTTCTCTAGCAGAGCTTTGACTTTTTTTTTTTTTGGTTTTTGAATGTGATAACTTTTCTATAGATTTGTATCCTTTTATTTGCTGTTACCTTTGTGGAAAAATCATAGAACCATATCATAGAATCCCAATGGAATATATTAAATTGAGTTTGGAGAGGAATGTCATCTCTTGCAGAATGTGTTTTGCTGTATTGTCAGAAAACAGGGTTATTTTGACAGTGGAAGAATGGAGATAGCTATGATTTAAAGAACAGGAGGAATTCATGACAGGAGTGGAGATCTGTCCTTGTTGGGAGCTCGCACAGTGTACTCGATCATGGGTATCGATTCAGCACATCAAAATGTGTTGTAGTAAATGTAATTTATGCTCTGACCTTCAGCCAGCTTTCATCTGGAATGGAAAAACATGGTACAGATACTTACAGATGGGCCTACTTATCACTTGCTCCAAGGAAATGCAGGATAGATGTTTGAATTCAGGCAGCTGTGCGGTCTGGAGGCTGAGGTGGAGGCAGGAAGGACTTTCCAGTTGAAAAAACATATGGAAATATCTGTTCTGTAGGCACTGTTGCAGATAAAGTTCGGCCATAAAACTCAGATAAAGGAATTAAAACTCGCAGAAAACAAAAAACTCTGTTGCTTCTCTTTTCAATTCCATTATGATTTTTTTTTTTTCATTATTAGATGCCAGGTCTTTTAAATTTCATTTTTGTTTAGGCCACTTCACAGATCTGGGAACCTGCAGATGAGCAAGGTGTGCTGGAGCGTGGAGTGAGAGAGGGAGTTCCGATCTATTGCAGGGGTTAAGGATGTACCTAAAGGAGCAGAGCAATGAAAAATATGATGGGGAGAAGGAGAAGCATCACTACAAAGGCAAGGAGAGGAGCAGGCTGTGAGAAGGGGCTTGTATTTTCCAGTTACAGAAAAGGGACCTGTTCTCTAAGCTTTTAGCAGGATCATCTAAAGCGGGAGGGTGGGGAAGTCCACAAAGAGTCTTTACCTTTAATTGATTTATAATTACAGTATGAAAATGTAGCGTATAACCAAGCCAACTCTAAGTTACAGTGCACAGTGATGAGCGTAGCCTGTGTGAGTGCTGGCGAGACTGGAGGGATGATGACTGGATTGTGTTGTATGCTGGTATATGTAAATGAATACCAAGTGGCAGAGCACCAGCTTACTGATGTGGTGTAGTGGGTAAGAATTTAGGACGGCTGTGTGCGTTGAGGATGGTGGGGCTGTAAATGGCTTAGACCGAGCTCCCTTTGATTAAAAACCCTCTTACTCTTTGCTGGCTATGAAAACTTCCCAAACCTTTCAAAAGAGGATGTAGAAGTTGTGGTTTGTTTGTTTTCGTACCAGAACTGTTGTTCTACCATGAAGGCAGGGTCCCCATAATAATTCCATTCCAGACTGACGGAACTGTATCTTAGTGTGATATGGAGAAAAAAAATTAAAATGCAGTGGTAAGAAATGCCAGCATCTCCCTGTGGTGGTACCTTCTAAAATGTGTGCCTTTGATGTCGTGGTGCAAGAGTTTGGTGTAGGAAATACTGTATTTTGAGGTGGAAAAAGTGTCAGTTGGCCATCAGACCAAGCTCTTGACTCGAATGGCTGGGAGGTTCAGGGTGTTAAAGTGCGGTGACCTCAGGACACAAAGCCGCTTACCCGTGGTCCTTTAAGCGGTATGAAGAGCTGATCCACGCTTTGTGTAAATTTGAACATTTATGAGTCCTTTGAGGTGTTGTATCTGTGGAGGAATAGTTGCAAATCCTACAGCAGATAGGAATCATGTTTGTTATCCTGTTGGAAGGAGTAGGGAATAACGTAAAAATGGGGAAGGTGAGACTGTGGAGAGGATGGTATTGTATTGTAGGGAGGCACACAAATTCTGTGTGGCTGTCGTGTTTTTCTTTAAGCATCTCGAAGCTCAAAATGTCCTTCCCCCAAAAAAACCACCCCCAAACCAAACAAAAATCTATTTAAAAAAAAAACCACACAAAAGCACAGCTTCTTTGGAAGCAGAAATGTAAATCAGGTCTCATGGCAAGAGCAGAAAATGGCACATCAATTACTTGCCCTGACAAACTAACAAGAATGGGGAAAGGTACAATCTCATTACCAACTTAATCTTCTGGCACTTCCTGGATGCAGTACAAGTGATTCTATCAATCTAGAAACAAAAGGATTATTTTTGGGCCAATTATTCAAGCTCAGATACTCTCGACATACGAAGCGGGTCGATCTAAAAACCCACGGCACCACAGCCGTCTGAGGCGGACGATATTCTGTTGGCAATATGTAATTTGTTTCTTTAATGAGATTATTTGTCATGCAAGTATGCAGAGCCTTCTGCCAGCTGTGAGTGCCTTTGCTGCTGCTGCACAGTCTTTGTACTCTGTGCTGGCTTGCCTGGTACAGAAACCAGCTCCGCTCTAGATGACCAGTCCTCAAATCCTGGGCTCAGTTTTGGGGCCCCACACTGCACGAAGGACATGGAGGGGCTGGAGCATGTCCAGATAGAGGGCAAGGAAGCTGGGGAAGGGTCTAGAGCACAGGTCTAGTGAGGAGCAGCTGAGGGACCTGGGGGTGTTGAGCCTGGAGAAAAGGAGGCTCAGGGGAGACCTTGGTCTCGACAACTCCCTGAAAGGAGGTTGGAGCCAGGTGGGGTCGGGGTTTTCTCCCAAGGAACAAGTGACAGGATGTGGAACTTACCTCAGGTTGCACCAGGGAAGGTTTAGGTTGGATATTAGGAAAAATTCCTTCGCCGAAAGGGTTGTTCAGCTGTGGAAGAGGCTGCCCAGGGCAGTGGTGGAGCCCTCATCCCTGGAGGGGTTTCAAAGCCGTGGAGATGTGGTGCTGAGGGACATGGGTTAGTGGTGCCGTGGCAGTGCTGGGGGAACAGTTGGACTCAGTGATCTTGGAAGTCTCTTCCAAGCAGAATGTTTCTATGAATTTACTTCCATTATTAGGCTCTCCTTACATCCCAATGCTCCAGGTGTTGCTGTGGGAATGAGGGTGGATTCCTCTGGAGCCCAGCTGCTCCATAGCTGTCATTTCCCACTCAGCGTGAAAAAATCCTGCCTGGTGCTGTTTCCCTCCATTTCCCTTGCTGAGGCTGTAAGTCCTGATACAGCAAAACTATGATTGGTTAGCCAAAGGCGACGGGCATTTAAAGAAGTGATGTTGCTTCTTTCTTGGTATAGGAAACTGAACAGTCTTAAAAACCAGCAAACGCTTACGGGAAGCCTATAAATATAGTCTCATTTATCCTGGCAAGGATATGATGTAAAGTGCAGTGAATGCATGAGTAAATTTGAAGCACGTACATTTTTGGGGTGTCTTTTTAAAAAGTCAAATGGGTTTCTACAGTTTGGGGTCATCTGTCTCTCCTGAGCTGTTTGACATGGGAGAAGCTCAAAAAAAAAAAGCGATGCTGTGATGCTCGGGTGCTGTGGATCCAAGCAGACACTGTCCTGGCCAACGGAGGTGACAGGGCATCTTCAGTCCCCATCCCCTGCAGCCTGACTGTCACCTCCTCGGTGGGACAGTGTCTCCTGGCCTCGCTGCCCGCAGCCTTGCCCTTGCTGGAGGGATGGGGGGATGCCTTGAGAGGGACAAGCGACTGTTTCTTTTCTTTCAGCACCAAATTATCCCAGATGAGTCCTGTGAAAATCTAGCCTGTAGTGATACGAAGAGTCTGAGTTTCCTTGCTACCTGTTAGCCTTTGTGATAATTGCATTTATAAGTTGTGCCTAAAAAAAGCAACATTAGCATTTTTCATAAGAAAAAAGAAAATTTTAAGAGCTACATTCCTTTTAAGTAAAGTCTATGCAAACACTTTCTGGAACACCAGTCTTAGTTTTAAAATTTGGTGTATTTGAAGACCTTGCAGACAAGGTGCTACTTGACCAACTATTAAAAAAAAATAGTTTATATTAGTTCCAGGTGTAATTGTCTTTTTACTTTCTTCTTTTGCTCAAACATTTCTGAAAACCTCAAAAATCTACCTGCTGGGAGTACGTAGTGTTGACAATCTGAGCTGGTTTGGGTGACAGTAGAGTCCTAGGAGCATAAAATGTAGTTTGGGCTAATTAGCTCTAGTGAGGAGGAGGAGGATTTGTTGTTTACCGTGGAGGTTGACATCTGGGATGACTCTGGTACCCAAGTTAGTTCCTTTGGAGTTACCTTCAGTGACTGCGAGGCCATCACTCGGCACCACAGCCTCCCCAAACTCTTGTTCCTATATTATATTTCTTACATATGTATGTTTATGTTCCATGATTGTTTATGTCTGTATCCCACAAAATAAGGGTTTATGCTTTTTGGGAAGCCTTCAGCTCTTAGCTAAGCTCCTGATCTGGTGACATCCTTGGACCCCTTCTGAATAATTCCATGTGGGATGTACTCTGGACCAGCCTGTATTTTCCTTTTTCTTTTTCATTTGCTAGGGAATGGAGGGAAGCGTAAGTCCCTTTTCTGCTCTGACACACACTGATGCAGATGTGGGAACAGCCCACTTGCAGCTTGTGCTGGCACTGAGCTAGGAATCCTTAGTGCTTGAATATTTTGGTATTTTTCAGTGCCTGCTTTAACACCAGTGTTACTTAGATGCAGGTTTTGTGCTTAAGTAATCGTTGCAGTGGTCTCACTGCGGGTCCAGTCAGCGCTGCATCCTGACTGTCCCATCACTAATGGGATGGAGAAGGGGAAAACCCCAGGCAAGGGAGATCCATTAATTGCACAAGTTGTCTCTTGCTGCTATGGCAATAAAATCCTCTTCCCTGTGCTACAGTTAGGAATTCGTGACATCTGTCACAAGGCTAAGATCATACATATTTACCCACCTATCTGTCTTGAAGAAGCTTGCGGTGAAGAACTGCACGCAGCCCTTCCAGGGACTGAGTCCTGTGACCGTACCTGAAAGCTGCAGGTGGTAGAAACAAATAAGAGGTGCAAAAAGGAACTGCAGAGCCTTAGGCTAACATCACTTCAGCTTCAGGACCTTTGAAGGGCTTTTCTGGAGCTCCCGCCAGCCTTTCAGTGAGCTCCTGAGGCCAGCCTCTGACATCAAGGGAAACTTTGAATTTCGACCTCACCTGGATCAAATAGATGGATGTGGAATGGGGATTTGTGTGTACTCAGCTTGCAAGAAAAAGATCAAACCAAATTGTTTCTCAATTGATTTGACTATTCAGATATGATATTTAATTTTTCAAAACTGCAGAATTTAGACTGTAAACGTGTGTTGCCTGGGTTCTGTCCTGAGTGCTGCATGATACCAAACTGGTGCAGTTTTGAATCTTAAGTAGTAGTAGAAACAATTCCTGGTTTAATTATTTTTAAACAGGACTTAGCCACATGCCTTTGAATTATTTGGGAAGAGATTTAACTCAAGGTGTTTCACTCTAGTGATTAGTCTATAAAGGCCTTGCCTTCTTGGTCTTGCATTTCTGTGTTCTTGTAATTACTGCATGTCATTGTGCCAACATAATTTAACTAAAATCCTGTGGACTTCGTATGAAGAAAGGGCCTTTCTGCAAAGGCTGCCCAGCTGAGATGTGTGACTGACTCAGGTGACTGTTTCTGTGTTGGTCGGAGGTTTTTGGGTATCTTCAGGAGTGGAAATGGGAAGTTGTCCATGCTGCTGACTGGTCGGTGAGGAAGGACTTCAGATGGAGCAGGAGAATTGTAGAAGAAAGATCACAATTTAGAAACAGGGAATAATGAGGTCAGTGTGACTCTGTTTTCTCTGTTGCCAAGTTTGAGTGTTGTACAAATACTTTCTGATCTGCACTCTGTTCTTTTAACGAATAGATGTTCTTACTGAAGAACGGGTGGCAGCAGGCTGGAAGAACAGCTGGAGCATGCCAGATGTGGAGGTGATGAACAAGGCCACTCACCTGCTGGGTGACCATGGCCACAGGTCACCCTTCCATATGCACCTCTGTGCTATTCCCCATAGTTTTAGCTGCTGCCAGCTTCTCTGGTTGCTCTCCACCAGGTTTGTTGTGCTTTCAAACTAATTGGACTGGGTGCAAATTAACAGCTGGCTAAAATGCAGTCCTGAGGCAGAGCGGTTTTCTTCCTGGCAAAGCAAATTCTATTGAATAAACATTAATTTTCCACTTGAAAAGCCTTGTCCTGCAGGTTTTTAGGAAGTCCTTAGTCGCTTTGCTGGTACCAGCATCACCAAGGTGTAAAATATCCCTGATGATAAAATCCAGGTTTTATCTATTTGCTCACTTTTTTTAACAGTATAAGATAGCGCTGAGGTCCTGTCCGTGCTGCTGCCCAAAACATGGATGTGTCACCGTTGAAAGGGACCTGTACTCAGTGACAGTGGAATTCAAGCAGTGGCAGAAATGTAATTGCTGGGATTGCCTACAGGGGTGAAGGTGAAGCATTGAGTTTGTTAAATAGATCTACAGGAGCATTTGCTCCAGTATTATCGCCGGCAAATACCATCTGTTGTCATGGCAGTGGCATCAGTTGATGCATCTCCGAAGAAAGCTTTGCATGAACTGGTGTAGTCATGTATGTAGCAAATGTGTTGCAACTGTAACGTGGGCTTCATTAGGGACAGAGCTCAGTGTTTTGATTAAGAAAACTTGTCTGCTTCAGAAAAAGCCAAGGAAAGGGAGTGAGGATGCAGAAAAAATAAAACAAGACCAAAAAAGATGCTCCCTTTCCCCCACACCCCAAAGACCCTTAACAAGCAAGGGTCCAAAACCAGAGAAAATCCTGTATGGTTAGAAGAAAGGAGGAGAAAAAAAAAGGAATAAATATTGAAATAAATTGCGCAGAGAAATGGAGAACTATCCATCGTTGGAAATGTTCAAGGCTTGGCTTGATGTCGACCTGTATGGTGTAATCTAGGGTAGTGCCTTCAGTAGAAAGGTGGACAGCGTGATCTCCACAGGTCCCTTCAGCTTGGCCTTTGCTGCACTCCCACGGTTCTTTATTCTAGGACCACCCAGAGGGATGTTTCAGAGCACAGGAGGATTTTTTTCTCCTTTTACCCCTCTTCATAGCCAAATGTTCTTATAAGCCTCAGGGTAAAAGCAGTTCTGAGTGTGGCAGCCCCTTGGTTGGGAGGTGGGTTTTTTTGTGCATTAAAATGTTTAAGAAATTCAGAATATAGGGCACAGTTTTCCAAACCCAGACATCCTTAGGCTTTTTACTTGAGCAGTTTGATAGAGGAATCCTCTTTCAAAGTTACTTGAGCTGCATTATGGATGTGCCACCAGAAGACAGTTCTGCCTATGGATGACTGGCCGTCTGTGGAGAATGGTGGTCATGTGGACTTGAGCATTGAGAACCTCTAGCCTTTGTGTCTCTTAGATTTGGAACAGGCACATTTAAAATCAAGCCAGTTATTTGTCGTTCGTTTGGTTTTTTGTATAAGGCTGAGATGTCTGGAAATACAAGAGTTAATTGAGATCTATTCCTACCAAAAGCAGAGGGAGAAATAGAGATGCTCGTTCTGGTTTTGCTGGAGTTGAAATCCCCTCGTTCCCCCCCAGATGGCATGGGTAATCAGTGCTGTGCACTTGAGTTACGCTGGAATTAAGTTTTGAGTGAAACAGCACAGTAGCTATTTCATTATCTCTGAATTTATTCCAGAATTATGAAATAACATTTTCAAATTTCATTTTCTTGTGTAGCTTCTTGAGATGGCGCATGTATATGACAGGCCGAGATACGATATGAACTGTGCTAATATATTAATTCGAGGAAGCAGGCATTGAAAGGTTCTTCATTTGCTCATGAATACATATATATTTGCATAACTTAACTAGAACAAATGGATGTCAGCACTTGGTCTTGGATTTTCAAAGAGCTCAGGAAGTTACTTTTCTCTTTGAACATCCTAAACTTCAGAGGAAATACTTTCTTTTTTTTTTTTTTTCAGGAACTCTAGTTTCATAACCATCAAGAAGAAATATTGATTATGTAGTAACTCAAGTTCAGTGACTATCTGTCCTTTTTTAGCCATCTCCTTGTAGTTATCTTGAAGACTTTGTTCCCTGCTGTCGTGTCCTAGGTTTGTCAGTTTTTCTTAAGCAATATTTCTAAAATTCTGTCCTTTCTAAACAAATGGTCAGCATCTTATCTGCTATCTTGACTGTTGAGACTTCAGTCTCCCATCCTTTATCTCTTAGACTTCCTTCTAGTTCTCTTTGAAGCTACTAAGGTCATTGCCGTTGTCTCTGGCACTGACAGCCCCATCAATTTTGTATCCCTTCACTGGTCCCTTTTCTTCCCACTGCATAAAGATAAACCTTTATTTCTGAAGACTTCCACTTTTTCTGTCTGGTGTTGGCTCTTACCACACTGCCCCCTTGCTCTTGGCTCCAAGTGCTTTAGTGCTCTCTTAATGTGGATGGCTCAGGATGCACAGCACAGGCTCCTGTGTCCATCGCTCCGTTGTTGGAAGCACAGGGCTTCCTGCTGTTAGCACTTCCCTGTTCTGCAGGGACCAATGCTTGCTTACATAATCAGAAAAAATGCAATAATTAAGATGATTGACCAGGTTGAGTTAGTGCTCACCAAGCACAGTCAACTGCCCACCTTTCCAGCCTGGTGATGTGTGCTGGGGAACTGCAGAGACCCATCATGCCTCTTCTCTGGTGTGATTGGAGAACACAGTCCTCTGCAAGAGCATGGAGAGCACCAAGGGAAACGTGGTGGTGGTGTGGGTGGTCCTGCCTTTCCTGGTGAGGTGCCCATGCCCTCCCTGCTGGGCAGCTGATGCTTCCTTTTGCACTGCAGAAAGCTGGCAACGAAACCAATCTATTCAGTGAACCTTTATTATGTGAGGTTAAGTTTGACCTTCCTATTGCTAATTTTCTGCTGGTTTCCTTGAATCCCTTCTGTGCACCAGCCTCGTTCCTTTGTTAAAAGTTTCTTCAGCTTCTCATCTCGCATATTCCCGAAAACCTATCTATTCCAACAAAGCCATGAGTTTCATCTCCGATGCTCAAGGATGATCCCAGCTCTTGTGAGTGATACAGGCGTTGAAAACCTAAGCCTTGCGAAACGCGGCTGCCGCCTTTGTGACTCACTGCCTTTAGGCACAACAGAAAGCCTCTCCACGTGACAGAATCCACCTCTCCTTTTCACTCCTCATGCTCAAGCCACCCATGTCTCTCTCCAGCACAGCATGGGTTCTTCTCGGCAGCCTGGGGGCCATGTTTCATCAACATACGCTTGCTTTGAAGAGAGTCCCCATTTCTGGAGCTATTTCCGAGGGCAACCAGTTGCTTGCAACTGTGATGCTGTAGCGAGCAATCTGATTTGTCCAAGTAACCACATAAATAACTTGTAAAAAGTTGCGAGGCATGAAAGAAAGCGTAGTCATTGCAAGGTACTCGACTTCCCTTGAATGCTGTAATGTGCAAAGGAGCATTTCATCCCAGTCCCATAAAGACCTGCTGTGTCATGGTGATGAGAGTCTTCTGAGATGTGTCATTGTTAGGAGAAAACTTTGGAATTCAGCACAGAAATAATTCACTTTGATCAGGAAAAATGTCAATTGCTTTCGTATTTGAGCTCTGAGATCATATAAACAAGTCTAGTCCTTTCAATAGCGAATGGTTAACACGAAACACCAAAGTACTTGAGTCACATTTATCATAGAGCCTGTAGAGACTAACAGTGAAGTTCAGAATCTTACCCAGCCTCTCATTATTCTCTAGATTAATAAAAGATATTTTTACATCAGGTTAATAGTAGCATGCGTGCTCAAAACACTTTCCTCCCCAGCAATGTCAGATGTTCTTCCTTTTCCACCTTGTCCAACAGGAGAAGAACATCTTTGTGGAATTTAACTAGTGGGTAACCTACTAAATCAAGTGTCCAGGAATCTTAAGAGGGGCTTCATGTGAAGACATCTGCTGTGAGTTGGAGGAAATAAGGAAATGTTATGTGTATCTTAAGAATTGTTTGTATTGCGTGCAAGGAGGAATAGCTCAGAAATGGTAGAGGACCCGCTTGCTTCTCTGTTCCTCTGTCCCACCACAGGAGAATGGGTGCAGCATAGATGGGCTTGGGTTTTCTTGGTCGTAACCTTGGTGAGCGGAGGTGCCCAGCTCTGTTTGCTCAGTCAGTGGTGAAAGTGGCTCAAATGGGCATCTCAGCCAGAGAAGCTATTGCAGAAGGAAGAGGACAGGAAATTACACTGTGGTGGATAGGTGCCAAATACGCATAAGTTGATCTGTGATGTAGTAACTTCACTGTGTAAATTACTAAGAAAAGTCCTTCCTAAAAAGCAATCCTTTAAATGCTAGTAGCTAACTGCTTTTGGGACAAGCTTGCTGAAGTTTTGTCTCTGACCAAAGCCAAATGTCCGGAAAGCAGGGAAAATTTTCACTTTTTGAAGCACCAGACGTGTGGGTTTGGTGCCAGTGATGCACTTTGAACAATTTCTCATTTAAGGCACAGCAATATGTGAAAATAAATAAATATATTTAGTGTGCCAGTGTGGCTGAACTGAGTAACTGGTCTTTAGTGGGAAGGATCCTGGTACGAGACATCCATGGTGCCATGAGGAGAAAAGAGGACTTCTGCTGTTCCTCAGGTGCAGTTGTTTCACTGCTGTGCAACACAAGGTTTGCACAGAGCATCTATCTCGGCAACCACACGGTGCTTTGTGTCACTGGCCAAAATTTTCATGGTCTGCTTCAAGAGACATACTTAGAGAATAATAAGCAAGGGTTTTGTATGTGTGACTTGTTGAAGGTAACTGCTGCATTTCTTTCAGAAGTCCTGCCAGCTCTAATTAACTAAGGTTTATTCTGAAACGCGGGGAGATTAGGAACTTGTTTGCAATCTGTTTGCATTGTAATATACAAATCAGAACATCGTTCTCCTCGTGTCTTGCTGACTGCAAAACCTGTCATCTGGCTTTCCACAAGTGAATTTGAACTCCGGCCATATTATCTGCCCCATTTAGCTCCTGCTTTTTTATCATTGGTTTGGGGACACTCACTGCTTTTGAACAGTTGGGGAGATGACGATTGCTTGCCAGGCTGCCCGCGCTTGTCAGACCTAACAGCCATCAAGCTCTCAATTTTTATTTTTTTTTAGATATGCTTGTGTCATATTGTCGAGTTCTTCCGCGTCACCTTCTTTTCACGCCTTCTGTCTGTGAACACTTGATGTCTCTAACTGAAGGGCTAGGCTCTCATCTCCTCAAGGCCGAAGTTGCCTCCAAGCATCACTGTGCAGCGCTTAGAGCTCCTGGGGTCTGTGTGCGTGCACGTTGGGTGTGTGGACCATGGCGTAATTCCACAAGAGCGGTGTAAACACACACGTACACACCTTTGGCAGGTCTTCTGTAAAGCTGAAGCGCAAGTTCTTACAGTGTTCCACTATTGATGGTTTGATCTGCAGACCTAAAATGTGCTAGGACATTCAGCAAGGCTTTGGGAGAGATGCTGCTGCACCACCTTCTCCTGTTCCAACCCCTGCTCACTTAAATTTTAAGCAGGTTGCTAAAAGCCAAATTTTTGGTTAATGAAACAGGGCAAAGCACATCGGCCCTGGCAGCACAACTGGCAAAAATGATAGTTGCTGCTCTGGCCGGGACAGAGATTGATGTTGTTGTGCTGTAGTGGGGAAAAAAAAAAAAGCTGTTGTAGTGCTGGAGAGAGAAGGGAAAACACTTGATAATGGAAATGGAGGATAAATAAGTGCTACTACTAAGTTCGTTAGGTGATTGTTAAATTGTTTTGGCCACGATTTGCTTTTTTTCAGGGGAAGGAAGTGAAGTTCTTCATGTCACTGCCATAAAATGCCTTGTGTAATTTTTATTATAGTGAAATTGGTTTCTAATGTTGATATATTTTGACTCATCGCTTCAGATTTCAGTGCCTTATGTATTACCGAAAGCCATAATTATCTTTAGGAAAATGTTTTCATAACAGGCCAGTCTTTCATAGAGGAAAAAGCCCATCGTGTGCTGTCACAACCTCCCCAGTGGTATGGAGAGCGGCAGTTACTTGCTCTCTGCGCCCACGTCATGGAAAAAGGGAATTTTACCTTGTGCCCCTTTAATAAAGCTTTTATCCCTCGACTGACCTCTCGGTGCCAGGCTGCCATCCTCCCACCCTTGGGAAGGGCAGGGCTGCCCCATGCGATGGACAGTCTGCTGGGAGGAGGCGAGTTGTGGCCAAAGTAGTGCTGGAAGGATGCCCTTCGGCCCCGTGTTTACAGCAGAGCTTGCTTTCATTTCTTCTGCAGCTGCTGCAAGCTGGCCTGGGTCAAGTGAGCCACTTAACCGGTGGAGAGCCTGCAGCCAGAGGACTCGGTCCTCCTGCAGCGATAAAAGCTCTCAGAGTGCAGTTACTCTGTGTAGGTGGAAATGGAGATCTCGAGATGATTTATAAGCAAGCATTTCCTGCCCAGGAAGGCAAGAGATAGCAGGCTAGCAGGGTAGCCACCTGCTTGTGCTCTTGCTAGAAATACAAGTTAGGTGTCCTCTGGTGTCATGAATGTCTTGAGTTGCTGCCTGGTATCAAATACTAGTATTATGCCGTATAATGGGGCCATTTATGCTCCTCTCAAGGACCAGCAGCACTATAATCATAGCCTGAAGGCTTTTGAAATTTCAACTGTTCTTGCTTGATAGTTCTGTGAGGGTTTTCTTTGAAAAGTCCTGCCACGGGGGAGCCTGCTCTCCTCTCCGTGAGCAGGAGTACGGTAACTCCTCCTGACACTAACGGGAGCTGTGCCTGCGTGAGGACCCGGTTATAGATTCCATATAACAAAGCTCAGCCTCGAGAATATGAAATGCAATAGGAGAAAGATAAAATCACAAAAGGCCTGATTCTGCTCTTACGCAACATGTTTGAAGCGATGGAAAGTCATAGTTTCCCATAGATTCACTCCTGCGGGTGAGTCTTGAGTTAAAAGCCGATTATTTCTTGGATTTTTGTTTCCTGTAGTCAGTCTTCCTCACTGTGCACTGCAAGGCTGCGCGGGTCCTTCTGGTTCATCACCCAAACACGAGCTGAGGGCAGGCTGCCATCACCTCTGCAGCTTCTCTGTCCGCTCGTGCTGGGGCACCATCCATCAAGCGAACAGGTAGGAGGAAAGCTCGGCAGCTGTCTGAGCTGCCAACCTGAAATAAATCACAGCGCTGAACAAGACCGACTTCTCGCTCCCATTTTTTTTTTCTTCCTCGTTATTAAGTCAAAGCTTGGTGGCTATTTGCATGGCACTGGAAGAGGTGGGCTTCGGTGCCGTGGCTTTCTGTGCCGAAGAGGCTGGGAGTGAGGACTGCAAGATCTTAGTCTGCTCAAGCCCCAGGAGAAAATACCGCTCAGTCATCGATGTGCTAGGTGTTCTAGGAGGATATCGTTACAAATTCAGGGTTGGAGATGCTCATCCACAGGCACCTGGAAAAAATGGCAGGTTTGCTTTTAGTTTTATGAACTACTTCTTCCAAATTATAAAGCAGTATCTGCTTAATTTTATGTGGTCCACATCCTGAGAAGTATATGAATTGCTGTCCTTGTTCCTGGATACAGAACACCAAAGCTTCCGTGTTGTGGTGGCACTGCTTGGGAGGTTCTCACCTGGGGTAAAATTTGGAGATCTTGATTTGTTGTTTCTTCACGATTGGGATGCACGCTCCAGGGAAAGTGGATTAATGTGTTCATGAAAGGTAAAAGACAAAAACATGGAAAAAAATGGAAAAGAAGCCAACTTTGGTGACTCTTTTGCAATTGTTGGAGATCAGAAAGTCGGTGGTATGAGACCTATGGAAAGTAAGGATGTGAGAGGAACCTGTTCCTTCCTCCCCAAAGAAAAAATAACAGGCGAAAACCTGTTTTTCTTTGAGTTTTGAAAATATGCTGTATATGATGAAGCACAACCCATCTATCTTGAGTGATGCTAAGTAAAGGTACCGGTGCATTCAAAGTTCAATTTATCTAGTTTGAAAAGGGTGGGGACCTTTCTTGAGGCTGTTCTGCTTCGAGGAATAGTCATTGATTCTGGACAAGATGGAATGAAATGATGAATAGCTCTGTAAACATCTCTGATCACGCTGCACAAACATGCAAACATTCATGGATTGCCTCGATGGAGGATAAACACGAGCTCCTTGGAGCTGGGGCTTGGGAAATGCTGCGTGCAGATTACGTGCCACCGGGGAGCAAAGCTCCTGTCAAGAAGAAGGCAAAGTGAATTGCTAGTGCCTTTTTTAAAAAAAAATGTTTTGAGTTTCTAGCCTTGACTTCTAGATATCTAACTTAAAAACAAGCTTGCTTTGGTCCTCATTTTTTTTTTTTTTAATGGGAGGTTCATGTCACTCATTAATTTTTTACACTGCTTAAAGGTGAGCTCATGGTTAATAATACAGATCCATGTAATTTTCTTCTTTTTATTTTTCCTTATGATAACACCCCTTAGCTACAAACCTTAATTGTAATCATGTTTTCAGAACCGCTTTTATATTATTCAAGCAATCTTGGTGGAATAAAAAATGGAAACTGAGCTTTGCCCTTAATGGGTCTGTTTCCCGTGGAGGCTGTTTGAGAGAGAAGCATCTCCAGGCTTCACTTCCCGGTGTCTAAACCAAGACTTCCAGGTGTGTCGGGATTACACGTGGAGTATTAGAAGATTTAATACATTTCTGTCAAGACATGAAGTCACAGTAACGTAGGCACTTGATGTAACACATCCATGCTATGCGCTCTAATTGAGGTCGTTATAATGCATGTTTTTGAAAGTAGTGTTATTGATGAGCAGCCCAGATTGCCTTTCCAGCGAGCTTTCTGCTCATAAGTTGTTTTCTCTGTGGGAAATAAATTGTTTTCACTGTGGGAAATGTTAGTTGTTTACTAATAAGTTGTTTTCTCTGTGGGAATAGATTTTGAATGTTAAGATAGAAGATGGTGCTTTTCTTTGTGTCGTTGAAGGAAATGCGATATGCCTGAAGTTCTCGAGCTATTAGAACTTCTTAAAGAGAAGATTTATGTGTGGTGTCACTCTTGCACCTCGTATGCTTTTAGGAAGATGTGGGGAACTGTATCTTAACAGCTGCTCAGGGCTGGGAGTTGGTGTTGTGGTCAGGTCTGACCTAAAGGAGGTCAACTGTTGGTGGTTGGTGAGGATGGCTTTCGCTGGAACTTGTACTCACCTGCATCTTTTCCTGGGTAAATAATTCTTGTGTTGGTGGGTGATACATAATCTTGAGATACATCCGTGCAGTGCAGCTAAATATGGTGTGTATGTGGTTACTTCCCTCACAGTGAGCCTACATGGATTCGTTAAAAACCAGACAAAATCTCCTCTGTGGGGTGGTGTCAGCACTGGATAGACATTTACTTCTGACAGAACAAGCACTGGCTGGAGTGTATTCAGTGGAACAAGTCTGTCGTAGCTAGAAAAAGGTAATTGAGGGAGAAAATAGTCAGAAATTAATTCACTTACAATATTTTTCTTCAAACTTTCAGTAGGTCACCGTAACTCTTTGATGAAACTTATGTAAGACAACGTGAAATCATCCCACAGTTGTCTTTAACAGAACAGAACGTTTCAGAAAAGCTATTCAGAGGATTTTGTGGAAAGAGGTGCTGGGGTTCGGTTCCCTTCTGTCCCTAGAAGAAAGCATGCAGCTCGCTTGCTCGGGAAATCAGAGTAGCACTGACCTGGTAATGGACCTGAGGCCGAGCTCCTTGCTCAAGAGAAGATGGATCCTTTTGTGGGGATGTTAAATGAAGGCCAGCTCTTCTCTAGTCCTAAGCATGCTAGTTGGATGTACCTCTTCTGACATCAGTATCCTCCCACCTTAGACCTTTTAATATCTTTAAAAATGTGTTGCTGAGGTTCAGGTGGTTCCAACAGCTTTGTTTGGTTCTGCAGTAGCAGATCATGTTGGTCTGTCATGAGACCCTTTTCAGGTCACTTGGTTTGGATGCAGGTTGCCTAGACAATGTCCTTCCTTCACTGGTTGAGGAATGAAGGGTTGTAGATGGATGCCCGTTTGTAAAACGGCAACGGGCTGGAGTGGCACATACCCTACAAAGCACTGAGGGTTGGTCACTTCCCTCTGAAGTCTGCATCTCAGGTCCGTGCACTGCCTTTCTGTGTAGTGTTGATACATCTCTGACTTCCGGCAAATGAAAATGATGGTTCTTTCAAAGGTGGTAGCTGAGACCTATCCATCTGTGTACTGCTTCTGCAACTTTCTAAGCTTACCAGCGTCTGCTGTAGTCTGTGAAGTGAGCTGGTGCCTCCTAAGGTGCCTTTGGAGTAGCATCAGACCTCGTGTTGGTCATCCAGGTTTTCTAGGTCACTCGACACTAACACTGCAGACAAGAAGCTTCCTCAATTAGATGAATACTTCTGTGATGGAGTCCTGTCAAAGAAATAACTTGGATGGCTTAAAACTTTGCTCTAGATTGGTAAACCAGTTAAACCCACAGGGAAAAGTGTTAAATTTTGACTGCTTGCCTCGTCCAAACGGTGGCATTCCGCTCTGCGATCTTCAGAGAGGGTATAGCAGCATGGCTGGAGTCAGAGGAGGTTTGTTCTATCTCGGTACAGCTTGCCGTGGTAAATACAGATTGAGGCAAGCCTCCAAATGTGCGTTGCTGGTGAAATGCAAGTGGCGAGATTATGGGTGACTTCACTCAAGTCAATTAACCCAGACTGACGTACATGGCGAGCGAGCTGAATAAAACCCATCTCATTGAGGCCGTTTAGAAATATGTTCCTCTCCGGTGTATGGATGGAACAGATGGCATATGAGTGATGAGGAAGACTAAAAAAAAGAAATCTTCTATGAATGATCTCACTAAAGTTCATATAAAGGAGATCTGAGAAAGTAGATTAGTGGGGAGTGAGCAAGACAAAGTCTACCAACAAAGTTAGGTCATAGACAACCGAATTAGCACAGGAAGGATGTGATTAAAAAATACATCTGAGGAGTGATACAGTAATGAAGCTAAAGCCACAGAAACCCTAATTACAGAAGTAAGTTTTAAAACTTTCCCCTCTTATTGAATAAGTCAGGCTTGAAGGAATAAACCCAGAATCCAAGCAGCAAGTCAGTGCAGAAAATAACTCCTTGCTCTGCAGAATGTCACTGAAAGCAGTGGTGCTAAGAGCCACGGGTTCGGTGAACGTTGCATACATCAAAATCTCAGACAGCGTCTGCGGGCACAGGAGTGGAGGAGCTAAAAGCAGAAATGCCACGCGGGTCATGCTGGTGCTCGCCGGTTTGGCTGGGGCTATAAATCATGGCTTCAGTAGAAAGAAGGTGACAGATGACAGTAAATGAAATCTCGCTACAGTTAGAAGTG
>JAVSBS010000929.1:51362-67975 GCA_033124195.1 Coracias cyanogaster | reverse complement strand
AATCTCGCTACACTTAGAAGTGAAGGTCTTTGATTTCATCTGTTATTAAAAAATTGAGTTTTATGGTTCTGGTGGTAAAAAAAAAACCCACATATTTTTGAACAGCTTATGAACCATTTATTGGTCTTTTAAGGGAAATTTTGAGAGAAGTGCTGTGGAGAAGCTGTGAAGGGGCAGTGAAGAGGAATTGCTGTAGTTGAGGGCAGTCTGGCTGGTCGGTTCTGCGTGTTCCTAAAGCCATCATTATCATGTTGTTTTGACTTGGATTAAATTTGGGGGTTTGTTGCTTGTCTTTCACAGATTCACCCCTTCTCCACATTTCTCCTGGCCAAGGGAGGTGGCCTTGAAATCTTCAGGTATCGCCTCTGGATAGAAACCAGACTTCTTCCTGCATATGTGTCTGTGGATAATTTAAAGTTGATGAGCAGGTCAACTAATACACATTTAATTTACAAAACCTTCCCCCTTGCTGCTGTGCATTAACTCACTCTAATTCTTTATTCGGCAGGATGTTTTGCAGCATTGTGGAGCCTTCGGTCTCTCTGGGAGAAGGTGGAAAATGGTTGTTTTGATGGTGGTACATGTCTCATAACACATTGATGTCTGTCTTGAGTTGGAATATAGTTCTGTGCTCCCACTCAGGCTTCAAGGAACCTGGGATACCTGCTTCAGAAAACAGGCTGCACAACAGGTTGGGCCAGCACTTTGCTCTTAGGTTCTCTTAGCAAATGGTGCAAAATTTGGAGCCTGCTGACCCCTTTGGGTTGGCCCCATGGTATCTTATTAAAGAAACCACGATAGTTTTCTTAGATGGGTGTAAATCCAAGGTTCTTCTCATTGAATTTTGTGTACTGACGTAATATATCCGAACTACAGGTCTTGTCCAAAACCCTACCCATTTAAGGAATGCATCTTTCTTTCTTGTACCAGGGCCACATCGTGTTATCGGAAACAAAAAATTTTGAGGTGCTTAACCCTACCCGTGGTGTTTCAGTAGTTGGAATATGAATGTGACCCGTCTACAAATCCTGTAGCCGTTTTTTTTGGAAGAAGCCTAAATTGCCTTGTGAAAATTACTGCATTTGGAAGATTATTGTTCTTATTCTCAGCAATCTGCTATTAGCTATACAAAAGTCATCTTCATAGGATAATTTTGGTTGGAAGAGACCTTCTGTGGAATTTTACGGAAAGCTTAGTGCACATTTTCTGTAACGGTTCTGTTCAGCTCAAATACAAGTTTTATGTGCTTTCAGGAGGCTTTGAACACGTGAATTGTTGTATGTTGATCAAACAGAATGAAACTACCGGAGAAGAGTTTTCTGAGGGAGAAATAAGCATCTTAATCTCCTAAACCGGTGGTCCAGGAAGCAGAAGAACTGGGATGTGTAAATACAGTGTGTAGTTGGAGTCGTGTGGCACAAAACGTTTGGATGGGGAGAGGATGCCAAGAAATTTGACCGGGGAGACCCTGTATGGCTGAGTAGAGTCTGTATTCCCAACAACAGAGAGGGTACGTGGCCCTCATTTGCTTGCTTGTAGCGCTCCCAGGAAATGTAAAATCTCAAGAATTTGAGGTTTTGCATGTAGTAGAGAATTTGCATATAACAACGGCAGTTCCTGTCGTAATTCATTGGGTGCTGGGACACCCAGCCTTCTGTGAACGCAGAGGCAGACTGTTGGCGCTATCGATAAATTAAAAGCATGACTGAAAAAGGAAAATCTTAAAAAATAAGAGAAAGCTAAGAAAAAAAAAATTGGGGAGGGGTGGGGAAGAAAATATCAGGTATGCTGAAATAAAATTGCAGTAATGAAAGTAAGTAGCTGTGTGCTGGTGGCCAGGGTCTTGCATCCAGGCTCCTCCCAGCAGCGAGGTGCTTTTCGTGAGGAGCACACTAGGAAGAAGCTGAGTCTGCAGGTGAATTGTGAGAACTCTCCTGCCTCTCCAAACTGAGCGTGGTCACTCGTGGAATAACCAGGAGCGCGCTCATCCAGGACCCGTGGATTTCAGCCATCCTTAGCAAGGATTTTTTCCTAGCATGCCAGCTCTTATTTTACATGTTTTGCTCTGGTTCCTTGCTCTTCAAATTGGTCTTTCAGGGTCAGATGGTTGTTCTCAGTTCCGGTCTGTCTGAAAGGGTAGGTGCGAGTTTGTCTTCTAATATTAAGGAAGTTAAAAAATGAAAGAAAGGGGAAAAAAGACAAAGGAGGATAGGAAAGAGAAAGGAGGAAGGAGTTCCAAAGCAAGCTTTTTGGGCTGGCAGGGTTCTGTCCAGACACACCAAACGTCGAGGCTTTAGAAAAAGCTTCCCCTATGAAAAGAAAATCTTTGTGTAATATGTATTGCATCACACCAAGATGAAATAGGCTTCCTCAGCCTCTTTTTTTTTTTTCTTGTAGTCCAGTAGTGCGGTTTCATCCCTGGAAGACCACGCAAGTGTGGGTGTAAATGCACCAATTTTTTGCCTTTCCTGCTGAGAGCAGCCTAGGACAGACATCCATTAAATATGCAACAGAAGTTGTTCTGTGTAAAAACTTCTCGCTATTTGCTCCTCAGCTGCTGCTAAGAAACTATTTTCTCTTTTCTCCAAATACCTTTCCTTCAGATTATAGATCAAGCAGTGAAAATCTCAGGCCAAGAGGTGAATGCTTTGCAAACACGGAAGGTGCTGAAAATGGGTTGACAGAAATACTTGCTGGGTTAATTAACAGATTTTCTTAGTGCTCCTGCTGCAACACACCAAGTGACTTTTTAGTCTTACTAAGTCATTTTAGTTGTTTGTCGGTAAGTTGTGTATCTGTTTCTTGTGCTAAAATTCTTACAAAAGCTGTTTTCTGCACACAAGCCTTGAACTTTGCTAATTGAATGTCCCAAACACCACAATCTCAGAAATATAGTATCATTTTACTGTGCCTAGCAAACAACTAATCAAGCCAACTGTAGCCCAATGCAAGAAAGATATAATTGAAGGCTGTTCCCTAACTTAACTAAAATAAACAGTTGCTAGTGGAAAACCTATTGCAAAAGAAATCTTTATCAGCTTGAGTGTACAGAGAAGTAATTTCCTTTCTGGCTTACCACTAGCGCACTGGAAGCAATCAAATGCAACAATTTGAAAAGGCTGTTGGGAAAGGATCGCAAAAGATTCTTGATTTACAATTTTTTTTTTTTTTCAGATCTTATTAACATAACATACAACCAGAAACTCTTCCCTCTATCGTTTGAAAGCATTCTCAGGGTTGGGAATCTTCTGAGGTGGTCTCGGCAGCAGCATCTTGATGCTCGCCTGAAGCAACTGGGCAGCGGTTGTACCCTGAGGAAAAGAGTAGCTTATGTAGAACTATTTATAAGGTTGGGACTTGCAGAATATGTCACTGAGGAAGGGTCTTGTAGTCGTGGATAATGTTGTCTCAGACAGGTGAGTGGGCTGGGGTCAGCACAGGGTTCATCCCGTGGAGGGACATGACCAAGAGCTGTTGTGGGGAAAAGGGGCTGCCCAGACTCCGAATTATTGATCAATAATTCAAAGCCCCGCTCCTTCCAGGGTGTCGGAATCACAACACTGTTCTCTTAAACGTGTTCCTTGGATCCTTCTTACCTCTGGTGGCCATAACACTAAGGACCGATGGGAATATTTTATATTAAAAATGTTTTGGAAATTGTAAGGTTTTATGGGAACTCAGCAAGTTGTGCTGTTGACAGCTTGTGTTGCTCTTGTTTTCCCTTCAAGCATCTAAAATGTTACTGTTTAATAGATGCTGTGAATTACAGCTGCCCCCTTCTGTGCTGGCCTGTGGTGTCTGAAATTTGATTAGGTGTCATTCCACATCTGAAAGGTTAAACAAAAACATTTCAACAACTCGGTGTTTTGCCAATTAAAATGCCTGACCTGTTTTTTCCGGCGCTCAGAAGACAAACAGAAGCACCTTTATGCTTGGGTTACATGTTTGTTTTCCCCTAGGATGTGTTTGGCTGGCTGAGTTTTTCTAGGATGGGAAGTGTGTTGAAAAAAAGCCTGTGGCAATAAAACCCACTGTTAGGAAATAATCATGGTCCTGACAGAGATGGGGCTTCTCCTACTGCTGGGAAGCAGGTGCTGGGTGGTGGAAGTCCATGGACAAGAGCAGGTTGCAGGAAATCAGAGATGCTGGTCCAGTCAGTACATCCAGGTTTCAAGAGACCCGCCTTTTCCATCTTGAAAACTCTTGTAATTTGTGTGGCCGTGGCCAAGGCTGAGCGAGCAGCCTTCAGTCATCTGCAGAGGGGCTCGGAGGGAGGGAGGAGACGGATTCTTGCTTACAAGACTGCGGAACAGTCCCAGCAGAAGGACAAGAGCAGTGTTGCCCATCTGCCTCTGGAACACCACGTCCCTTCTCAACCCAGAAGGGACCATTCTCTGTTAGCGCTGCTAATTTTGTGTGGGTTCAGCATTCTTCTGGATGTTCTCAGGATTGCCTCTTTCCGGTTTTTGCTGCTTTACAGCCTGTTCTCCCAAGATCACTGCACAGTTGATGGCATCCTCATACTCTGACCACACTGAGCTAGCCCTGTGTTCTTCTAAAGCACTGCCCTTCCCCATGGCTTGGAGAGCAAAGCCGTGTTGGTAGGATGGCAGTACAGAGCAGATGAGAAGATCCGAAATGGCCAAATCCGTCTCAGCTGGATTTCAATCCAGCTTTTCTATTCATTGAGTTATTACTGGAAAATTCCAGCCCCTCTGCATCAGAGCACATTTTGGTGTATATGTGTGAGGAACTGAGCAAGGAAGCGTTGAAGTAGATTTGTCCAAAATTTCTGATTCTTTTAACAACTCGTCTCCTGGGAAGCTGGAGGAACCTGCCTGGCGTCTCCTGAAAGCAGGACAGTGAATGTGTCCATGTGTCCCAGAACATGACACTGGCTGGGTCACATCTCTGTTGACCTGAAAGAGCGTCTCTGAGCTGTATTTTAGTGATGTGGGTGCATGAGTATATGATATCCTAAAAAAGTGAGCCTCGAAGGGGCTTCACAAGACTACAGAAGCCATTCCTCTACCCCAAGGCATCATTCTTGGAAAGTATTTCTCTGGTGTCTAGAAATTATAGAATACAGTACAGAGAGTGGTGATTCTAGTATCTCTTTTCCAGGCAATCTATTCCAATGTTAGTATCTTTTATTTTCATTCTTTCTTTATATGTCCCTTGGGGAATTTGGAAATGTATCTAGAGTCCTGTGAGGAGAACAGCTTCTCTCTGTCCTTGAGCTTCTTTAGCTTTTTTTAAAACTTATGTTTCCATTCGGTTGCCTGTTCTCAAGATCAAAAGTCACTGCTTATTCCCTCGAGTTAGATAGATCGAGAGGGATCATCTTCATTGCTCGTTCCACTGTTGGATACCAGTTGAGATTTTTCTAATGAAAGCTGTAGCCACTTAAACTGGGGCTGGGTGGAGGAGTTCACATTTTCATTTGGCTGTCAGTAAATAAGTAGAAAGGCAAAAGGCTAAAAATGGGAGTTTTGTGGTGGCTGAGCAGAGGGGCAGACGGATGGCTGCTGTGGTTTCCGTTAGGTCAAGGGAAACCCATTTAACAGCCAGTTACAGCAGTTGGGGCCGGTAGTGATGCTGCATTAACAACATGATTTAAAAAAATAAGTGATTATCTGCTACTGTGGGCCGGTAGAGGAGATAGAGGAGAGCTGGTGGCAGGCATGTGGTGTATTTTAGCATTGCTAAATGTCATTATATTCCATGTGGATGTTATCAGTGCTGATGAGGCTGAGGAGTCAGGAGGACGTTGCTCTTGAAATGCAGAGCGGTGCATCACATCTGCTACCGTGGGCGATAACTCTGCAGAACCAACGTGGTAATTCCCATTTACCAGCCTTCCAAAGACTTTGTTGGGTTTTCTTCAGCTTTATTTTGTGGACGCAACTTGGGAAAATAATCCGAGTGGAGTTAAAAAAAAATGGATTATTGTATTTTTGAATGGTGGACAACCAGACACTTAGAATTCAAGTGGCCTTAAATTGGCCTCGGAAATGATTTGAGCTATATTGAAATGAGGCTACGCTAATTCTGAATGTCTGAGAAGCCTCAAGAGTTGTTAAGGCAGTTTTAACTAATCCCCTTTAACTTCTTATTTTTAGTTAATTTGGATTATGTCTCAGTGTCTCTGTGCTGGCAAACCCAGAGATCAAAAACCATGTTAAAATTAGCTTCTCAGTAGGGATAAAACAGAATAATGTTGTGCATCTCAGTGGAATGGTACCACTTTATAGCACTGAGGTTTTAGCTGTGAGGGCTTTCCCTTTTGGGTTTGTGGCAAGAAAAAGATTTGTTCTTTGTGTGTCTAATTTTCCTTTAAATATTTACAAATCATTTCTAACAAATTAATTTTTGAGGGCCGATCCAGAAAAGTTTTATGTTCTCTGGAGCAAACTTTTTGCCTTTTGCAGGCAAGATTCAAAATCTAATTTTTTTATTGGGGCATTAAACATTGCTTAATTTAAAAACAAACCAGCTTTATACATTCAACCGTAGGGTTGTGAACTGATATAGATCAGGCCAAGCTGGAAATAAAACAGGTAGAAACATGGAGATGGTAATGGTTCATCTAAATTCACGTAGTATTCCAAGTTAATATTCCCCCTGCAGGTGGGAAAGCAAGTGCTGGAAGGATAATCAGAAATACTTCGGATCCGGTCATAAGACAACGGAATCTGGAAGCGGTTTCTGTCTGCTTTTAGGAAGCTCTTGAGTCTGTCGAATAAAATAGCAAAATTGGTGTTGCCGCGATGGTGGCTGCATGAGGCACACAGAGGTCAATATTTAGCTGGTGATGAGTAACTAGAGCCATTGATAGGCCTGAGCGTCGTTTCTGCACCATTCTGCTGGAATGCACTGCTCCTCCTTTCCACTTCATGCAAGTTAAAGATAGTTTAAAGGTTTTTTCAGTTTTTGTTTCCTACGTCTTAAAATTCTGCTGCTAGGGTTACGATTATTTTTTTTTCTTTTTTTTTAAATTTTGTTTTCATGTCACATTCCAGCCTAGAGCAACGCTTTGTGGTTTAGTTACCATATAAATCCCTGGAAAGAGAAGCTTAATTGAGATGCTGATACTCTTCTAATTGAAGAAGCACTTGTAGGTATTTTAATTTTTTTGAGGAATTACTATTTCATTCTTTACAGAGCTCAAAGAATCATCCTTTCCTCTGTCCTTATATAGCAACAATTTGCTTTCTTTGAGCTTCCCATCTTTCCACGTCAAGTCTGTGTACAATTACAGTCATTTGAAGGACATCAAGGGTGATGCAGTTGTTCAAACAGCAATTAAATAGCTATTTAGGCTTCTTAAAATACACTTACAATTTTGTGTCGTTGCACTTAGCAATATATAAAATTGTCCCACGGGGCTCCTGAGCGTTACTTGGTGTGAAAACACAAACGCCGCCCTGATGCAACGGGCTGGTTGACCCCTCCCATCCTCCCTCCATCCCTCTTTGGGTCCCATTTCCCACCTCAGCATCTAAAGCCGATGCTCTTCCAGCCTTTTCTGGGGCACCACAGCAAGTCGCAGCTCCAGCTTTTGTCCCAGTAAAACCTAGATCATTATTTTGCTTAAAAAGCAATAATGTCTTTTTTTTTTCTAGTAAAACTTGTATTTGCGTGGATTATTTTGAAAAAAGTCTTGCATGGTTTGCATGCCAGAGGAAAGGAAATATTCTACATGCAAGTGCAGCACTGCCAAAACAAGGGAATATCTATTTGTACGATAATCTGCCATCTGTAACTATTTTTTTTTTTCCCTCCTCTTGACAAACAAAATGGGAAGAGCTAAAGGAAAAGAAAGTAACTTTTATTCTGTGAAGATGTTTAAACTTCGATAAATAAAATGGAAAGAGAATTAAAGGATGTTATTTATGAGTAACATCCTTTTAGATGTTATTTCACAGGATAAAAACTAAAATATGACATGCAGTTCAGGATATATTCCTAGAAATGATCTTATTTTCTTGGCAATAGAAATGGAGCAGTAAGCGACCAGCCTGGAAATGCCTTTGTCCTATTCCATTCTCTAAACAAAGAAATATTACAATTTCAATGTGCATACAGCATTAAGATAAAAAGAAGTCGTTCTAGACTGTTGAAATTTGCTTTTTTCTTTGTCATTCTGTTTAATTCATTTAATCGTATTCCACGTATACATGGATTCCTTAATCCCATTCTCTCTAGTGAAAGCAGTCTGCTTGATGTGTAAAACTCTGTAAACAGTGTTCCTTGAGAAACAGTCACTATGCAAAGGCTTGGAAGCATGACCTGGGTAGAGTTGTGGTGGTAAGTCATAAAGCGCTTGAGAAAAGCTCAGCTGGTGTCCGTGGCCAGGGCTCAGGCTGCAGGTTCTGTGCCCGTTCCGAGAGCATCCCGGATGGCGTTTCATCGGTTTTGTCATTGTTTTGACATTGCTGTCCAAATGGTTTATTTATCAAATCTGCGGAAGGCAGAGGAGCTCTTTGGGAGCTGGAAAAGCTTGATGAGCGAAGGTCTCCCAGGAACAGATTTGGAGCGAGGTAGGTAGCGGGGGCTTGCTGGGCTCGTGACAAAGCTTGATCTATAGGTACGATCTGAGCCGTTTGTATTGCTGTAGCCACCGTCAGGGTGATGGAATTGGCTCGGAAATACCTGTAACAGCTCATCGGGGATCTAAAGACCTTTGAGTTTAAAGATTTTTTTCAGTTCATTAAGAAATCAAAGTAAGTAAAAGGTAACTACTAAATAATCACTGACTTCTGAAGACAATTTGCCGTCCAATTGAGTCTAGTATTCAGCAGGAAGGACACTTGAAGTCTTCTAAAGGTGCTTGAGAGGCGTTTTTCCTTCCATGGCTAACAGCACATGTTCTGCTTTAACCGTCTGATGTTTTCTCCCTGTAATACTCTCCGGGTGCCATAGATGGTCTTGCCGGTCTTCCCGTTTTATCCTTTGGGATCAGTTTCAAAGCTGTGGTATTTTTTCCCCCCACTGTATTTAACGTGAAAGGGAGATGAGGAAGTTTGAAGGTATAAGATGGTTCCTATGGAAAGTGAGTGGGTTAGACTGGCTCTTACTTATTCCCTTGAAAATCCCACCTTTTTTTTTTAGTTTTTCCTGAATTTTTTGTAGACTAACAGGAATTCGGTGTCTTAGGGTAAATTCCAGGATAGATACTTACAGTTGCCCTTATCATCTGAGTTACTGAGCTGTTGCTGCCTGAACGGAATTAAATGTCAGATAAAATAAGTGCCAGTGTTTAATGGCATGAAATAAACTGAACTGTGGCTCCAGAATTTCTTGGTATTCATATTCTGGTTATAAGAGATTGAATTCAGATTTCCTTCTATTTCTCATTCCTGCAATTACTTTAATTTTCCAAGACATTTGCTGATTAGCAGTGAGGCACATTGAGTTAAAATAAATCAAGTAAAAAAAATTTTTTTACATTTATTGGTTTTTAATGATTTTTGTTCTCCTTAATTTTTTTCTTTTTCTTGAAGTTATTAAAACGGTCGAATTATTTTTCCACAGTCTGCAATACAATTGTGATAAGGTTTGTAATGACTGTTTTGGAATAATAATTTATATAAATTCATTTCTTAACATCCCCGTTGCTAATTCTTTAAAGCATTTCTATGTCATCAACTCAGATGGACTATTAATACCGCTAGTTAATAACTTTCATTACAAAGTTCCCAGGAAAATAACTCTCTGCTTCCTCCTATTTGCAGATCACATAAATAAAGCATTAATCCTTCCAAGGATAGCAACGGTTTGTTTATTTTGCTCTCCCTTTAATAGATATTTCAAATAAAAAAGGGCATTTTTCTAGTGAGAAATACTGCAGCGGACTGCAGAGAAGCAGGCAGGTGTGTTGAGCCAGAGATGCTCTGGAGAAACAAGACAGGAGAAAGAATTTTGAGGAATGAGGAGATTATATATATATATATATGTGTGTGTGTATGTGTGTATATGTGTGTGTGTGTGTATATATGTGTGTATATATAAATTGATAAATATATTTATTTATATAAATATATATATAAAAATAATAATAACTTCTTGGGTATCTTTGCCCACGGATTTTGACTGGGAATGTGACCGTAAGGGAATGGCCTTGCTGTGCGGCGTGCGATGTAGAGTTGAGCCTCCGTTGTATTGGCTGTGAGCGGCGCTGGGCTGCGTATTCCAGCCAGCCTCTTTCTTTCATCTCCCTGATCTGTCGCAGCGGGAAGGTACGTGCCTATTTGGGGATAACCCTTGTGTGCTCTTCAGGAAGATGCCTCGCGGTGTACCTGAGCATTTCAAGTGCAACTTGACAGCTTGTCTCCGTTTAACCCCAGGACCCAACTGCTTTAACTGCAGCTATTTCCCCGGTTGCCTCCGTTCTGAGGCATGTTTCTTTGAAACCGTGAAAATCTGGTGCGGTTACTTGAGATTGAAATTCCTTCTTTTCTAAAGTGCCCCCATAGACACGGTGTGAGGGCAAGAGAGATTCCTGTCGTCAGGTTTTATCTCTGTGGATTATTCCCCATGGATGCTCTGCGCTCCCAGAGTACACTGGGGCTTTGAGCTCAAAACCCACAATTGTTTTGTATTAGCAGTTTTTGTGGAGCAGGATACCTGTTGCTGTTAGATCTTGAAACGAGACCAGGATTAGCTTTAAAGATTTGCTTCTTCACCAGCACCCCGGCTTCTTTCTAGCCTTAGAAACCCAGCTCAGGGAGTAATCTGTATTTTAAACCTGGGAATAAAACTCTAAATAAAACTTAAGTAAATGTAAGATGATTTATCATAAATTGTAATTTAATCGCTCTGGGTAAAGCTATGGAATAGAGCATTAAACTTACTGGAAAATTGGATGTAATTCTAAATTTTAATCGCACTAGCTTGTGCTTCCAGTTCCTTGTAGCTGCGAAGCAAATCAGGAGGATCTAAATTTGGTCCTGAACTTCAAAAACCTTAAACTGAGCGTTGTGTCCCATTCTGGGATGTAATTCAGTATCTATTTTATTATTTTACGTCGTTTTAATTATGAAATACTGGTGGGTGAGGGGAGCCATCCACAGGAGTTTGGTTGTTTATCCCTTTGATTATTACCACTTTTCTTGATATAATACTGGAATTTCCTCCTCAGGCCAACTATTTTTCACTTCAATACCAGGCATTTTGTTCACCTAATGAACTTCATCAATGACTACACTTCAGCCTCAGGTTTAGGTAGCTTACCCAGGTCTTCATATTCATCACTTAAACCACCACAGCAGCCTCTAAAAATGCTGGAATTGGGCGTGTTTGCACAAAAGTCCTGAGCTTGTTGATTGCAGAGATATTTTTGTGAGCGAGTAGGAAATGTTTCTGAAGAGGTGGTTTACAGTGAGGCTGATCTGATTGAGTTAGATGCTGGATCTGTATGGCTTCTTTGTTTGTTTTCTCCAAGGGAAGTCATAATAAAAGATGAGACTGAAAATAGGCATCCCGGCTGGCGGTTATAGATGGGTTGCCATAAATAGTGGGACTTCTGTGGGTTTTTTGGATTTTACAATGAAATCAATCTTGTGATAATTATTCTACTCTAAAGAAGCTGGAATGTCAGCTTCATCTTTTTTTTTTTGCTGTAGTGAGTAACTTACTGAGAGTATAATAATTGAAGATTATGAAAACTGCTCAGCATCTTCCCATTAAGTGTGTAACTATCTTCAAGTGCAACAGTGATCGAAGCTTAAATTTGATCCGTTCCCAACACTATTGCAGCTTTTCCCTAGATGTAGGTCCTTCTGTGGCTCTACCACCACGAATGTAAGAAAGTGCAGTTCTCCATAGAATCATAAAATGGTTTGGGTTGGAAGGGACCTAACAGATTATTTTGTTCTGACCCCTTGCCATGGCAGGGACAACCTCCCGCTAGACCACGTTGCTCAAACCTGGTCTTGAACGCATCCAGTGATGGAGCATCCCCAACTCAGCTGGGCAACCTGTGCCAGTGTCTCACCGCCCTCAGAGTGAAGAACTTCTTCCTTGCATCTAATCTAAGTCTACCCTCCTCCGGTTTGAAGCCGTTACCCCTCATCCTGTCACTACAAGCCCTTGTAAAAAGTCTCCTCCCCAGCTTTCTTGTAGCTCTCCTCAGATACTGGGAGGCAGCATTGAGGTCTCCCCGGAGCCTTCTCTTCTCCAGGCTGAACACCCCCAACTCCCTGAGCCCAGCCTCACAGCAGAGGGGTTCAAACTCTCTGATGGTCTTTGTGGCTTCCTCTGGGGTCTCATACGTGTTTTTATGCCAAATAATTAAATTATGAGGAGCCTTATGTAAAAAAAAAAAAAAAGAAACCAAACCAAACAACCCTCAATTATGGTTTGGATCCACCTGCTGAGTAACTTGGATTTCAATTTGAACTTAAATTCCCTGCTTGACTTCTTCTCAGGATGCTCTGGAAAGCTTGGCTCCAAGTCCTATAAAATTTTGCACTGGTACCTTTTAGCTAGTTTAGTTATAATTAATCAAAATGGCAATTTGAAGAGAAACTTGGAAAACTGAATGCCAGCCAGAATGCCATTGTAATGTGAATTGTAGTTTTCATTTCCTCTCTAGGGTATTGGCTTCAATTCTGGCCAAGTCACCTTGAGAAAAAGCAATAAGGGTAGCCTAAATTTTTTAGGACTAAGGCGGCACTTGCGCATCATGCACATAAAAGACACGAATATTTATTAAAAGGGAGATGGTTTTGAGAAGTCCAGTTAAGTTCCTCCCTTGGTAACACAAGAAGAACTCTTGTTTTGAATTCTGGAGGTCCCTCCTTAAACCGGTCTGAGAGATGCTACTGAAACATCACTAATTATTGATTTTATACCGGAGAAATTAATCCACTTATGTGGTTTATGTACATATAGATTCAAGTAGAGTGAAGGCTTTAGTCTAAAGCTTAAAAATGACTTTTCTAACACCTTCATGGGTGTTAAAATTCTAACGTTTGAGTCCAACTCTATCTGTAGACAGGGTATAAATAGGTTCCAGTGAGAAAATGATTTGTCACTAGCAATTATTAAGAACTTTACAGTTAAATCCAAGACACGGCCTTTCCCTTAAAAACAGCGAGGAGTGAATTATTATTTTAGGTTTCATCTGGGTCATTTTCCAGCATGAATAAAACATTTCCCGTGCACAAATCCTTCATCTCTATGAAACCTTATAGAAGGGTTGCAGAAATGACCAGCAGAGGTGAAGATGTTCATGCAGATTGCTTGGTGATGGAAAACCTTTTAGAAACAAGAGTAGGAAGCCAAATGTGAGGAGAAAGACAACGATGGGGGAACAAAATGGAGTGCTCTACTCCAATGGGATCCTGACACCAAATTAGTCAGGCTCTGAAGGCTTATTTTCAACAAAATATGTTCACTCAGATATTAAGAGCGTCCTCATGAGGAATTCCTGCGGTGTATGACATCAGTCATAGACCAATCTTGCTGTTGTATTGAAACTGCTCTGTGAAAAGGTGATTTAGAGTCTCCAGTGTGATGGTTACTGTATTAAACGTAAGGGTACAGCGAAATGAGCAAAGCTTTATTGTCTGGGTACCACGCTTTAGAATTCATACGACATTCAATCATGTTGCTGGGTCGTAAATCGGGGACGTAGGAAGCGAAGATGAAGATACACAGTTTCTTAGTGCTGGTTTATCTGTGGCTGTGCTCGTCCTGCCTGCTTACTGTCAGTCCTGCTCCAGAATCAACGGGGGCTGCTTGGAAAGAAAATCACAAAAGCGCCCGTAACTGAGAAAGTAGCTCATAGGAGCGGTATTTGGGAATATTTGCTGCGAATATTTGTAAATGGGCGCTGGCTTAACGAAAATCACGGAGGAATCATTTGTAATTAGAAAACGTGACCACAAAGCTCATCTCCGAGCACAGATTATTTACTCTGCCGTGCATCTTTGTGGTAATAAACCAGGAAGTTAACTCTAACGTGATGTAAAAATCCCTCCTTATGTTTTATCAGACAGTACTAAAGTTGCTAGTGATGTTTCCAATGAGTGAGGATATATTTAAGTCGCACAGTTACTAGGTCTCAAAGAGAAATACATTTGTATTATATCTCAGAAGAAATACTGACAGGAAAAGGGCTCAGTTTGAATTTACAGTAGTCAGTAAGGCCGTTAGTTACCTGTATAATAGATAAAAATCTGCAAATAGCTTTTGCTATATTCTTAGACAAAAACAAGCAGAGAAAACAAGCGTATGAAGGAAGATTCCCATTTTCCTGAAATACCTGAGTTTAAATAAAGGTGTCTCTACCTCAGATCTTTGTATACTTGCTCTCGTGGTCACCAGTTTTTGGTAGTGCTGATAAGGAGGTGCTGCAGGTAAGAACGGGGTTGCACACCTCACTGCAATAATGATTTATAAGGGCCACAGAAGAAAAGATGTAAAAACCCTCCTGCTATTAATTTAAGCAGAGTGATATTAAGTTATTTCATTTGGACTTTTGAGGGATTAATTTACTTAAAGCGTCTGAATCGCAACAGAAATGCTGGTTGTATTGAAATGACTGTAAATGAAGAGTTGAGCTCCTCCTCCTTTTATTATTTCTGTAGAAATTTGGTTTCTGGAGTTTCAGAAAGCCTTAATCCGGCTTGATTTGGTGTGGGTGTACACATTTGGCTACACCATGGTTTTGCAATTGGTACCGAAGTATCTGCTAAATGAAAGTTTGGGGCTAGGGAGAACGATATATATGGACTTTTAAAACTTGCCAAAATACCTGGGGGATTTCTGGCATGTAAAAATGAAATTTAGTGACGCTCACAGTAGTCAGTTCCCACAGCTGTGATACAAAACGTGGCAGCTGTCTGTCTGCAACAGATGAGTTCTTGTTTGAGTTCATGGCGAGATTTAAAAGCCGTGGAGATGTGGCGCTGAGGGACATGGTTTGGTGGTGCCCCGGCAGTGCTGGGGGCACGGCTGGACCCGATGGTCTTGGAGGCCTCTTCCAACCGAAATGATTCTATGAATTTTCATCCAAATACCACGTGTTGCCGGAGTCGTGGGATGCGGGGATCTGCTGGCCATCGTTAGGTATTCTGTGGTGTATAATGCACCAGAGAAGCGCTTTCCATCAGTGTGGTTCAGCTGCCAAAATCAAATTAGTCTTACAACAGTACTTGGAAATCTTAAGCCACTCATTCCAAACCCCTGTTTTTGACATTTCCGTGACTTCTTATGTCACCTAGCACAGTTTTGCTTAATTGCTCTGTGTATATGTAGGCATTGCTCAGTAAAACCTGGAAACTGTAGTCCAGAGCAGCCAATTAACACTACTTAGCAGCTGTTAAAAAGGATAATTGCCTGATGTTAGCATCACCTAACATTATGTCTAATGCTAATTATGCCCAGTTTACTCTCCCTAAACTCACCCAGCTCCAGGTATGTTTCCAAACCATGGGCTGGTAACAGAAATATTTGTATTCATGCCAACTGTGGTCTGGGTAGATGCACTTTGAGGATTTTGTAAATCGGAGCTGAATGTGCCTCGCTGAGGTATCATCTCAGAAGCGCATGACACGGACGCTCTCTGAATGTAGATAGGGTGGTGAACCGCTACCAGTTCCCTGGGGATTTTTGGGATTGGAAAGCGAGAAGAAAACTAACTTCCTCAGGTCAGCAGATAGCTAAATCTTTTGTTAAGATGTTCTCTGAAAAATTGTTGCAGCAGAGCAATTCTCGCCTGGTTTTATGAACTTTCTCCTATAAGCCTGTAGTCCTGTTCACCCGAGCCGTGGTGAGGTCTGAGTGTGGAGAGCTTGTAAGGTTACAGCTTTTATCTTTTTTTTTTTTTTTTTTAAATCCAGCCTCTTGATGATTTCTGTGAATTCTGTAAGGTGGATTTTTTTAAAGAAATATTTTAGTTTTACTTGCCCCATAGCCTCCTGCTAACAGCAGTCTAAACTTTTCCAATTTATATAAATTACCTGTTCTTCAGCTTCTGTACAGGTTCATATGCTGAATACAGCAGCATAAATTACCCGTTTAGGAAAGGTCTATTGAATGTTAACATTTTATATCCGGCTTCAAATGGAAATAATTGCCTTAAAGGAAAATGCCTCAAACAAATGAGGATCATTGAAAATAGAAATCATAGTTTCAAATAAAAATAGACAGTTCTTCAGGTAAATGAAAGGATGGTTTAGTTGGTGAGAAGGGATTTATTAGCTTGTGTAGATTATGATGAAAGATACCTGAGAAAATAATTGGTCTCATTTTATGAAAATAAGGCAGTCCATTAATACTGCTGCCCGTAATGATCAAAGGAATACTAATCTGCCTTTTAAATTCCTGTGATTTTTAGCATTATCCGAACCAGTTTAAATTCCAGCCAGGAGAGAATAATTCACGTCATCTGTAGTGTTTTGTTGCACGTCTACATCCATGCACAGATGCTTGAGTGTGTGTTTGCTCATAGATGGTGTGCACCCCGCCGTGCTAGCAGCTAGCGCAGCCACAAATTGGTGGGTAGATAGCAGTGGTTGTAGTAGGGAGGTTCTCGTCCTCCTCTATTCTGCCCTGGTGAGGCCACATCTGGAGTGTTGGGTCCAGTTCTGGGCTTCCCAGTT
>JAVSBS010000929.1:24714-37662 GCA_033124195.1 Coracias cyanogaster | reverse complement strand
GCTCCAGCAGGTCCATGTCTCTGCTGTGCTGAGGACTCCAGAGCTGCCCCAGCACTGCAGGGGGGTCTCCCCAGGGCAGAGGGGCAGGATTCCCTCCCTCGCCCTGCATGTTACCAGGGATGGGTTAGGAGAAGGGGACACCAGTCATGCTTCCTGGCCAAAGCCTTTCACCTCAGCCATTGCCTTGGCTGCCTGAATTTGTTGGTGCTCAGCAGTACAGGGTGTAATGGCCGACCCCTCCGCCGGTACGGCATCGCCCTGCGCTGCATCGACTTCGTCTGCTTGCGGAACTGTGCTGGTAACAAATGTATTTTTCACAGTTACTGATTAGACACTAGTCTTGATCTATATTTTACTACTGCTGTTATCCTTAGTCGGTGTTTTTCTGCAATACATGTAAATATTGATGGCGTTTGGGCCCTTGTTTCAGCCGGTCTGCTGGTGTGTGGCACGACGTGCCCTCCGCACGGAGAATCCTCATGGAAAACCAGAATTGAACAGATCTCTTTGAGATTCTTCTTTTCAAATTTTAATCAATTTGTATAACTCTGAAGGAAGGAGGTTTTGTTTCAAAGGATTGGTATTAAAATTCTTTAGAAATAATGGTATGCGCTACGATGCTGTAGTGTGGTATCCTTTTTATATTCCAGCAGGCTTATTCATGCTGCAATATTCCCAGAAATAATAAAAAGTCAGTGTAGGGAGATCTTCTACGGCAAGAATTCAAACTCTTACAGCTAGTTTTTTTCCTAACTCGTTTGTAAGTCTTCTCTCTTACAAACTGACAGGTTCTACCCAACATGATCTGTAGCGTCTTTTTATGTCATCCTGGTACGTGGCAAAGGAGGTTTTTCAGGGGAGAAGACATGCACTGGACATGAGAAGCCTTTCAGGTTTCCGTACAAATACAGTAATCTTGGGAGCACATCCCTGCCCAAGATGCCATAGGGAATATGCCTTTGGAACGAAACTTTTTCTGCTTCAGCGCTTTGAGTGAATTTGTTACCCTAATCTGATTTGTTACGTGCTCGTCGTAGCTGCAAGCTCAATTCTGAACGATGTGCGATACGATTGTATAAATACTAAGGCAATGTCAAGTAATTTTCTGCTTCGATTTAAAAATAGAAATTCTTTTATCTACTGCCCTGTGTTGAGTGATAAACATCAATTCTCGCCAGATAGGTATACGTGGCATTCTCGCCAGATAGCTATATACATGGCAATAATTTAGAATTTCTATAACATGTATGGACTCGATCATCTTAAAGGTCTTTTGCGACCTAAATGTTTCTATGATTCTATGAAAGCTGATTGAGGGATGGCACCATACAACATTTGCCTGACTATATACTTTGCCTTTTTCTTTTAACCAGTAGTTTTCATTGCTTAACGTGTAAGACTCCTCTACCCAATTTCACCTGTGAGTTTGGTCAGGTTTTTTTCCTGAATATTAGAAACAAATCAATATTTTTAATTGTCCAAGGAGCCAATCACCTACCTGTTATGTACACTAATGGAAGTGACAGCATTTGTGTGGCAGTTCTCCATAAAAGCAACCGGATAATTTGACTTGATTCAATATTTGAGATTGTCCAGGGAGGTGAAGCAGGATCCCTTTGTGCTTCTTCCTTGAAAAGAAGCCTGTATTTCTACATCCTTTAAAAAAAATTACGTGTTTGTGGCTGTAATGCACTTTTTTCGTCATTGTCTCTCTTGAACAAAGTGAACAAAGCCAGATGTTGGGTCTCCTGGGGTTCCAGTGGTGGCAAGTTGATTTTATGTGTATATATACATTCAGTTCAGAGTACAAACTGTGTGTGCAGCTCCCCTAGCCAGAGCCATCAGAAAACACTGATAATCTTTGTAGAACTCTCAGGCAGTGGTATCTTTCTGATAGTTGGCGTCGTGATATCGATTTATAGATACCCAGAAAAAAGGGATGGTGTGTGATTTAGAGATAGTTACATATTAGGATCTGTTGGCTGAAACACTGTGCAGAACTGGCACATAACCTGGTTCCTGTTGAACCAGAGCAATTTTAGTAGGTAGGAGAGATTTATTACAGTCATAGAAATCTTGCAGTGTTTTAAGGTTATGCTTTTCATGTATTTCACTGAAAATAAGATTTCCCAAAGGACTCAGGCTGACACCCCGGGAGAATGAAATACTGTATCTTTTTAGCCATGAGCATAGAAAAAAGAAAAAACTTCTCCACACCGATTTTTACCTTTAGAAGGGAAGGCACGTTTGCGATCTCAGCTGAGTGCTCTGGTTAAAGCTCTGGTTCAGAGCTGTGTGAGAACTGTTGTCCAGCGTGTCCACGTGGGCTGTTTCCAGAATTTAAACCTCTAGGTAGCCCACTGTGTACGTGTCTTTGAGGTTGGAAAGGACTCCACGTTTCTTTGACGTCCTCAAATCCCACAGTTGCCAGTCCTAAAACAGAGTTTTAAAATTCCTAGGTATCCTATGGCTACCAGCTTTTAGCGGAGCCTCACATGGAACATTCCTCATCTAAAGGACTTTCTGAGGACATCTCAAGCAAAGGAGACTCTGTACAAAACGTCGTGAGAGATGAGAAGGTTCACACTCTCTGCACAACCGATTCCTTGTATTTAGTAGCCCCTTTACTAGACAGTTCAAGTCCACCTACATGATTTTTACCTGAATTCTGTATCTTCAGTGTTTATTGTTAAGATATGCTCTTCTTTTGTGACAAGGTCCTTACTAAAAATAATAAGGTGGTTCCAGGAGGATCCATCTGATTTGGTAATTCAGCGAAACCCACCGGTATTTTCCCATGAATATTTCTTTATAATGAAAAATTCTAATATTTTCAGTATAATTAGTATCAATCAGAATTATTCCATATCTAGTGAGTTACTGAAACCCAACCAAAAGGATTATTCTTTACTTCCAGAAGATCTGTTACATAGCTTTGTTTTATATTTTAAATAGTGCTGTGTTGGGTTTCACTAAGGAATGAAGCCACAATTGTCTGTGAGTAGCTGATATATCAATTTAAATATATTTGGCCATTAATTAAATATCCTTCTTTTGGCGTGCGAATAGATTTCTCTCCAGGGAATTAATTACAGAACAAATTTCAAGTTAATCTATCTTTGCAGTCCAGTGTAATACTATGCTGTAAAAACCACTTTCAGAATGAAGCCGCTCACCATTCAATGAATTCCTATCAAATTTTTTTAAACAATTTGGCATTATACGGTTAAAACCAAGAATAATGACTTAAATATACCAGTGTGATGCAATGACACTGGTTGATAAAATTGCATATAGATTTGAGAGAAGAAACAGTGATTCAGAGATAGACTGGATGACCTTAAAGGTCTTTTCCAACCTGAATTATTTTATGATTGCATGCTTAACTGGCATGCTGAAATTTGGATTTGATTTGAATTTTTTATTATTCAACATAATACTAATTTTTCCATGGAAACAGTTTAAATCATATACTTACAAATATTTTTTTCTACCGTATCCATTTTTTAAAAAAACTGAACCGTCCCAATAATCCTTCTACTTAAACTGATTGCGATTATTTCTCTCAAGATTGAATATCCTTTCTATCAGGAATACCTCGTTTCCTGGAATGAAGACTAATGTGTTCTGCATCTTTGGTCCTGCCAACCCTAACCCATGAACTTATATTTAGTAACGCCAGTAACAGTTAGTCCTCTTGAGACTTTACTCCTACAAGTCATCCCACTTTCTTCAAAGTTAGACAAGCAAAACTCTTCGGCCGTTGTGGATTGATACCAAAAACTCCTCAGTCTTTGCGACAACCTCATTTATGCTCTGTGAAAAAAAAGTCTGTATTTTTTATTTATTTATTTTTTTAAATACCATTAGGGTCTGAGGCTAAAAGCAATGGTGTTGTCTCACAGCGATTAAAACTGTTGGTCTGGAGAAAACACAACTGAAGAAGATGATGGAGGTACTTGCTGGTGCAGAACCTTCTCAAGATGAATTTGAGGAATTCCCCGGTGCCACCAGCCATTCCCATGTTCTCCACCGCCCAAGTCCAAAGGACAAAGGTAGTGTCGGAGCTTTTCGTCAGGACTGAAGACAAACTGCAATGTTTGGTGGAACCGCAGGCTCTTTTTTCATGCTTTGGATTAGCTGACCTCATTTGAAAACCTTCCTCTTTTTACTCCATTTGATTTATTTTTGCTATAAGCGTTGACCTTTAGGCAACTTTATTAAGTGGAGTCACTTTTCATTTGATACTGCTTTTTAACAGCTTTCTGTTTTACCTGTGTTTTCCTCCCCAGGAGAGGTTAAGTGCAGGTGACCTCAATCACATTTTCCTTGTTCCCCGCTTCACTAGGTTCTGGCATCTCTTCCCTGTAAGCTCAGAGTTACTGCTGTCGGAGCTCGTATTTCCACTTCTCCTCCGAGGGAGAATTTATCATTGCTGATCTCATTCAGTCCCTGTAATAACACAGAATCTGCTCTTAGCTCTCACATTTTCAGCTCTGTAGCTTCCTAAACTTCAGGAGGCCCGTGTACTACCATACTGCTTAATTTTATTTTTTTTCACCCTCTGCACTTCTATCAAGATGTCTATCTGCATTTTTAATTCTATTTGTAACAAATCTGACTGCAGGAAAACTAAGTGTAAATACTGACAGGGTCAGGCTGATGTAGGAGCAGTGGGAGGAGCACGGAGCAACCGTAGAGCTCACGATGGTAATGGAAGAGGCCATAGCGGCTAAAGCAAAGCTGGGAGCTCCAGATTTTAAGGGGCTGTGGAAAGGCTGCCAGGGGAAGGTGAGGACCAGCAACACTATTTGGTGCTGGCACCTTTCCTGGGGAAGCAGGGCCTGGACGTTTCATGGTTGGACCGTCCAACCTGGCCTTGAACACCTCCAGGGATGGAGCATCCACAGCTTCCCTGGGCAACCTGTGCCTGTGTCTCACTCCCCTCGTAATGAAGAACTTTTGAGAGCTTCGCTATGATTTGAGAGCTTCATGGTTAGAAAGCACAGAATGATTGTTTCAACAGCTAAGAGGTTTCAGAGTTGTTTCTTGTACCTTTAGGGTAGTTTCTTTTCTGTTCCAAAGTCAAAGCTCAGTAAAGATCCTGCACATCTTGCACTGGGGCAAAGCTACCTCAAGCCTCCTTCATGGTAAAACCAAAGGGACCACTATATGCTCTGCGTTTACCTTGGGCTAATGTATTTTAAGCACCTTATAAGGTAAAAGTGAAAGCAAACAACAAAAATGGACACCTTTTTTAGCCTTGAAGACAGAGAGGCTCATAGACCATCAGGAGCTGGAGAGCTGCGGTAAAGCTGGGACTTGGTTAGTTACCAAAGAGAAGGGAAAAGGTTGAGAGGAGAAAGCAGGGGATGGTGGCCTGGCCAGGGAAAAGCAGCTTTGCTTTGGGGTAGTTTTGGTGTGTTGTGGTCTCAGGAAAATGTGGAGCATCTCAGGTGTGGCATAGCATTGTGTTGTGATGTGAAAGAAAAATAATAATATGAAAAATACCGATATGTGGTTAAATACCTCTACTTAGACAAAATATATTTGCCTCAAGGGGCTGTGAATGGACATACAACTGCTTGGCTGCAGGTCACCAAATGCAGACAGAGTAGAAAGTAGTTTTTGGCCTTTGTGCATACAGGAGGAACACGCACCTGCATCTGTGTTACTGTATTACAGCTTTCCTAAATATCCTGGTTTGTCCTTGGGGTTTTGGCTATTGAATGGGCTTGGAAAATTGAATGTAGGCTCTGAAAAGGTCTTTTTTTGCAAACGCGGGCAACGAGAAGTTAAAATGATGAGAGGAGGGGATGTGCGGGAAAACTGTTAACAAACTTGTCACTTTTATCTCGGCTTCATGACATCCAATACACGCGATTTTCTTTAGCAGTTGGAAGAATTTTTCTTTTCTCTTTGTCCTCCTTTGATGTGAGCGTTGGGCTAGCTTTGTGTGGGCTGCAGGACGAAGGGATGAAGCAGTTCCTTGCTGGCAAGCAGCTTGGAACGCTGTTAAACAGAGAAGCCCAGCAGAGAGGAGAGGGATGTGCTGACGTTCAGAGTGAAGCAAATGATGTGCATCAGCTAACCCCAGCTCCACCCTGTGTTTAGAAAATAAACTTATTAGGTGAGTTGAAAAATGAAACAAAACACAATAAACCTTTAGGTTTAGGATGTGTCTTAAACCATGCGCGCTGCTGGCAGATGTTGGTTACGGAAGGTGCAGAGCAGCCTGTCTGGGGAGCTCCTCTACCAGTGTGATTTGAAATGAAATGGTCTTTTCATTTTTAAATAGAATAATGAATATGTAAATTTCCAAAAAAATAAGAAAATGACCTCCTCAAAATAGGAAAATTACCTCCTAATGCATCGTTGGGTAGTCTAGGACTAATAATGTAATAGAAAGTGCCATTTTAAGCAGTACTTAACAGGAAACATTTTGAGAATGCACATTGTTTTTGAGAGTTTTGGCTGCTATTGTGATGAGTCGTGGTTTTGTGCTGAGAAAAATTGAGTTTCTTGTCTAGAGGACAGCCTTCTAGAAGAAACGAGTTAGGTTGGGTGCAGCCTGATTGTTGCATGTCCTAGAGATTGGCATTCATACCACTTTAAATTACAAGTTTCTCATTAAATTGTTATGAAATTTAGATGTCCCCTTCAGAAACTATCAAATTGTCAGATACCCAAATAGGTAGCAAATTGTGCGTGCAGCCACCACCACCTCCAACTTAACTAAATTTGTGGGGGTTTGGTTATAATAGTGCAGCTTAATCAGAATAGCTGTATCTGAATTTGTCCTTGATTTTCAATTTTGGCCAAAAAAGGTGATGTAGGTAGTGTGCCCAACATGGAGGGAAAGAAGAACGTGCTGTTGACCAGTCTGCTTTGAAAGCAGCAAAATAAAAATTTCGTAGTTTGTTTACAACGGTGAGAGATCCCTAAGAGCGCTTGTGTCCCCAAAAGCTCAAAATGGGAATTATAAAAATGAGAGCAAGCATGTTTAACCCCAGCTTTTCCCCAAGTGCTGCTTTTTTGTACCCGTGTTCTATCTGTTTAAAAGCCCTCTTTATTTTCTGCTCTTCCACGCTGGAGGAGCTGCAATCATTAGTGACCTGTCAGAAGTCTGCAACATTGTCAGCACCTTGAAGGATAATGGATGTTTCCAGAAACAATATCAAAAGCTACTTGAAAGAAAGAATTAAAAATAAATAAAAGAAAAAAAGAGATGAGGGGGGGAACCTCCCCTGTGAATTTATGTCCTTTCGATTTATCTGTAGAAAAGCTGAGTTCTTGTGACGGGAGTGAAAAGGGCGTTGAATGACTCTGGAGCCAACCTCGGGATACTCTGAATTTCCCGTAGTGAATATAGGGGATGGAACATAACAACTTGTTCGCTGTTAAAAATAAGGTTCTACTTGAATATTTGCTGGTCTTTGTTGTATTTTCTCTTTGTGGCTTTCATCAATACATGCAAGATTCAGTGACTCCCGGGAAGAAATTATAATAGATTGGTGCGTGAGTGTCTTAAAGATATTTATAGAGGAAGTGGTTGAGCGAAGCATGGGTAGGATTTACCAAAGCACGTGTGCAGGTGAGGTGCAGAACTACTTCAGATGTCCTCAGAGCTACAGCCGCTGAGTAATGACATTTCCTGCAGGCATCCCTAAACACCCGCACAGCTCATAGGTTCCAAGCTGTTTCCTTCCACAAGGGTTTTCTTGCTTTGGACCTTTAAACTGGCCGGTTAGCCTCCTGCGTGATGAAATTCGGTGCTGTCTCGCGGGCTCTGCGTTAATTGGCCTTGGCTGGCTCATGTCGGGGCAGACCGGTCATTTGTGTGGTATTTTGTAGGTACAAAGATGATTCCTCACCTCCCTTGTTAACTTCTGGTGGCCGGTATCCAGGCGGCCTAGGGTTTCCAGTGCGCGCAGAGAAACCCCCTACCTCCCTGCCCTTTTCCCATACTTAAAAAAATGGATCATTTTATTATAATAAGGGAAATGACATTTCCACCAGCCCTTTCTAAGCAGATGCCCTGCAGGGAGCTTCAGGATGTTTGATCTTGGGCTTGTCAATTAATGCTGGTTTTTGCCTCTTCTTTGGCCACTTGCTTGTAATTTGGTTGGACTCCAGTAGTGTCCTGGACCGAGGAAGGTGTTTTTTGTGACATCTGCGTTGCTGCTGTCCCTTGACTCGCTGTCCAGTTGACGGTGCTTTCGTTTCAGTACGAGCCATAACCGAACTAATGCTCGCTTAAAATCAATTACATCATTTGTAATAGTGATGTATCTGAATGCTTTAATTCCTAATTAATTGGAGGTTGGACTAGAAGACCTTGAAAGGTCCCTTTGGACCCAAAGCATTCCATGGATCCCACTCAAACCAAGCTAATGGAGATCGGAGGTACACTGTGTTGCACAGTGAAAAATCTGCATCTGCCCCACTCCTGAATTCCGGCATTTGGGAAATTAGACCTGAGAACCCCTAGGCTTCCAACAGAGAGTCATCAATGCCTTTAACTCTCTCTGCTATCGTGACAGCTTCACCAAACACCAGACTCGCTGATCAGGGTGAAGGATTTTCTTTTCTTTCACTGAATCTTCTCTCCTGCCTCTCTAGTCCGTACAAGCAAAATTAATCTCTTGCACTTGCTGCCCCTCTACTATTGCATAAAGGCTGCAGAAGCCAGAATTTGAGCAATTCTGTATTAATAGGCCTTTGTATGTGTAAATTGTAGCTCCGGTTTCCATACGGTGGAACCCAAGGAGAATATGATTGCTCATTGACTATCACCCTGAGCTCTGAAATCCAGTTACAATATTTCCCTGTTTACGCTGATGCTATTGATTAAATTTGAAGAGCCTGCAACTGCCTGATACTACATCCAGAATTTGTTTCAAATTATCAGAGAACTAGTTTATCATTCTTTCCTAGCCTTGATTAATTATTTGAAATCTTCCCTCTCTCCACCCACATCTTAGATGTTTCTTGTTTTCTTCCAATGTTTCAAATTACTCAGGCATAAGAATCAAATGCCATTATGGTTCAGATACAAGAGTTTTACATTAGCCAAAATAGGAAAACCAGATTTTTAGTAGTTTTATATAAAGCCAGAGATGGTAAATTGTATTGACGTGTTGTGTTTTGGGAAATCTTTTTTTACTAGTGTCCGTTTGCGCAATGTAAACTGATTCTTTTACTCGCCTCTCATGAGAGCATGTTCCATTCAGGGAAATACATTAAAGCTTAAATTATTCAGTGTACTTTGCTTTTGATGTTCCGAAATCAAATTCAAATATAGCGAATAAATCCCATCTTATGTATTAACAATGGAATAAATACGTGCGTTTTGCCAATAGAAATTATGCTTCATCTAGATTTTTCTGGTTTAGCTTCTACTTTTCAAAGTCAAGTGAGACTTTGGGTTTTCTGTTTAAGTGTGACTCTTCCGCCTGAGCTTAGATATCGTGTCAGGCAAGAGCAGTTCCCGTTCCTGCACCTTGTATGTTGCTATAAAAGATTTGTTGATGGAAGAGAATAATATTCAAACTTTGTGGTATATTTTTAAAGGTGGACTCAACAACATTGTTTAAATTAATAGAAGAAAACATCTGAAGGGAGCTGTTTGTCTGAGGATAGTTATTTCTTTGTCCGAGTAAGAAGTCGGATTGCCAGGTGGAAAAGACTTCTACTGTGGCCGTTGTGTAGAAACTCATTTACCATTTGGACTGTGCGTGGAGACGTAAAGCTGACCTTTCTATGCTGATTAATTTTGTAGGAGTAATCAGGACTCCTTTAATCTAGTACCCAGGGGGTACCTGGGTTCCCTGTAAATATTGTGTTACAGTAAACTAAAGGTTGCCTGCAAGAAAATACATAAAACAATTTCTGGCTCTCAGGAAAGCATTTCTGGTGAAGATTATAATATCTTGCTACTGCTAGTAGATCTGAGGTTCTACCTAGGGGGAACAGTCAGAAGTTCAGCCTTGCTAGAGCATGCACAAGGACCATCCCAAGCAGTTGCTTCTCTGAAGACCAGTCTGAGATGATCACGCTGCGGCTTTGGACCTCAAACTTCAGGTGTAGATTTAAAGAGAATTCCATAGGCAATTCCAGCCTTTATGGAAGTAGCTCAGGTTTTGAACAAATTAAGAGATAGGTAAGTTTGGTTGTTTTTTTGTCTTGCAGACTTACAAGAAGTAGATATTTGAGTTTTTAGTCCCTGTGTTAGCAAAGCCTCGACAGGGAGCTGCGGCACGAGGAGCGAGTGTTAATTATGCCCTGCTTGTAGTATGTTACAACAGCTATTTTTCTGGAAGAATTTTTGGAGTAAACCTGCAGATGTGTTCACCTCACGGACGACAGAAATACTGGGATTCCCGAGGTGGGAGTGCTCTGCATGTTGCTGCCATGCCGCTGAATTTGCCGTAATGATTTCCAGTTGCTTTATTCCCTGGTTTTTCCTCCTTTCCCTGTTCTTTCATCTGAACAAAGTTAGCTGCCCTTGAGTTTAAAAAAATCACTATTTTCCTGGCTAGATTTAACTTTGTCTGCGGAGAAGAGGTGACTCTACTGACTCGTGTGGTGCCTGAGTTAAACAGATTGTTTGATGTATTTACCTTCATTTGCCTGAGCCTCTTACTGTCAGTTTTTTATCCTTCTCTGACCTTCCGACAGTTTATGCATGGTTTCAGAGCTAATAATATCAGCTAAAACAGGCATCTGCTAGAAATCATATGCTGTGCTACAAATCACTCTAGAAGAGGTTTGAATTAAGCTGGAAAATTGAGGAAACACTGTTCATTTTGTGCAACTTATTAACTGCCTTCCTAGAAGAATAAAGAATATGTTGATTTTATAGGACTGCTTAATGATCACCTTGAAAGAACACCTCGAGGACAGGACAGCCCTTACAGCAATGGCAACAGGCTTCTCTTGTAGATGCCTATTTTTTTCTTTTCGAAAAGCGAGAGAAAGTATCAGATCAAAATATTGAAATAAAGACTTGTCAGGGAGAACCGGTTACTGCAATAACATGAGGAATCTAAAAAATAATCACCTGATTTTAGGCACAGAAGACTGTAGAGCTTTGCAGAGCTAAACTGCCTGGTGGGCTACACCTTGTTCTCGCAAGGTAGTTTCGTCTTTTCTTTGGTGTAAGAAACAGAGGGGGAAAAAAGACTTCAAAGTATTTTTAAATTGCTCGATGAGTATATATAATAAGAGAACTGTAATGGCTCTGCTGCAGAGTCAGAGCAGCGTGGTAGAGGTTTCAACCTGCAGGCCCTTTTAAAAACCTTTGGTAACGTCGTCTTCTGGGCTGTGATTCCTCTAATAAGTGTTTATTGCATTTATGAATATTTATGCAGTACGTGAGATCAGAGAAGAAGGGAATTGTTCAAAAAATACTTCAAGGTTGAGTGTATATATAAGACATCGGGAATGTTTCGTTTTAGAAATTTAGTCCGAATTTGTCATTGATCAGAGGTTTGAACTATTACAATGTTTAGTGTTCCTCTGGTTCCTTGTTGTTATAAAATCCATGAAAAAAGATAAGTAAAGTGGTATTGGCAGATTTAAAAACAATCAGAGCTCCTGTTCTGGTCACTAAATCTCCAGCTGAGGTTCTTCTCAAATCACAGCTTGCTTTCCACAGCTCTTTTCATTCTTTCTCTTTTTTCAAAGCAATCTGTTCCTTTTTTTTTTCATTAGTTTCTAGATGACAATTAATAAAACTCAGAGAAATGATCACCTCTTTCCCCTTCCTTTAACTAAATTAAATTATCTTAACCTATTGTACAAATGTTCAATGTCCCTCACTTTATCTGAGGTCAACTTGTTCTCCTTTGTAAAACTATAAATCCAGAATAATTCAGGTATTTTCATTCAGTTAAGTTAATCCAGGTTTGTAGTTGCGTGGAGAGGTCTTATGCTCCCGCAGCTGCTGGTGGTGTCATTAGAAGAAAATGAGTGGAAGGAAATCTGGTGTAGGGATGGAGCGTTGGGGTTAGAACAGGAGGCTCCTGGGAAGTTACCTTTAGGCTGGAGTAAAAATGTGGTTAAGATGAACGTGTTGGGTTTGGTTCCCTGTACGCAGATATTTTGTGATGAGACTGAAGAAGGTGATTCTTGTAGGGTTTATGGCCGTGTCTAGAAAGCTGTGCCCTGTAGAAAGGGCTTGGAAAACACCTCAAAATTCTTTCTTTCATGTGAGAAGAAAGACATTTCGTATGGAATGGCTTTTATTGTCTCCACCGCTGGTGTTAAATCCACTGTATGTGATTCTGCACCTATTTTCATTGTCATGCAAAGCTACTTGCAAGTATGTGTTTCTGAAGGAAAGGGAACCTCATGTGACTTCAATTCCTCTTCTCGTAAATGTTCCTTTTTCTGGCTCTGGATTTAATGATGTTTTTCTTCCTGTGTTTTATTTATTTATTTATTTGAAGCTCACTGCTTTTTTCCACAGTCAAATAAGTTTTCAAATGAGATTTCTCTGAGCTGCTCTTTTTCTTTCTGCTTTACTTGCCTAATGATTTGTTATTTTTTTTACCCTTCTAAACCCGCGTTCTCAGCCGAGAGTTTGATGTGTTGGGTGCTCAAAGCACTTGTCATATCCCAAACTATCCCCTTGGGAATCATCTTGCAGGCTTGCCCCCAAACTGTTCTGCAGCACCCTTTTACAGGATGGCAAATCGCTGTATTGTGGAGACCTTCTCGCTCTCTACAACTCCCTGAAAGGAGGTTGTATTGAGGTGTGGGTCGGTCTGTTCTCCCAAGTAACAAACGATAGGACAAGAGGAAACCACCTAAAGTTGCACCTGGGAAGGTTTAGGTTGGACATGAGGAAAAATGTCTTCCCCACAAGGGCTGTGAAGGGCTGTGCCAGGCTGCCCAGGGCAGTGGAGTCCCCATCCCTGGAGGAAGGTCCGAAAAGCCGTGGAG
>JAVSBS010000929.1:9558-21379 GCA_033124195.1 Coracias cyanogaster | reverse complement strand
CCCCGGCCAACCTCACCTGCAATGGTGCCAGGGATGGGGCAGCCACCACCTCTCTGGGCAACCTGCGCCAGGCTCTCTCCACCCTCAGCATCAAAAATTTCTTCCTTGTCTGGTCTAAATCTCTCCTCCTTTAGTTCCATCACAGGATAACCTGCCATCTCCTCCACGTAGGAGTGGCCAGTTTTACATCTGCATTTTTTAACCTGTCAGAGGCTTACAGGGTGAAATTTTCCACCCGTCTCATGTGCTCAGTCAACTGCAAGGTGGCCCATCTAGGACATAATAGTTTTTTCTCCTTTTTTTTTTTTTTTTTTTAACGAGACTTTGATGTGAATGAAAGCAAGATGCCACTTTGGCTGAAGCAGCCACAGAGTTAACAGGGTTCACGTGAGTTTCCAGACTCATCTCCGAAGCTGCACGCCCCGAGCTGTGAAGCGGGCGCCCATCTGTTCCTGGTTGCTGTGCTCGGTTGAAATTAGGCCGAGCACTAACGGTGCCGGCAAGAGACACGTTGCTGCCGCCTGTCCTGCTTGGGCTCTCCCAGATGATCCAGTCGATGGATTAGAGTGATGGGATCAGGTGATCCGGTCTATTAGGGGTATGTGGATTATAGTGATGGGATCAGGCTCTTTTTCTTCTGATACAGACTTTAAGAAAGGCTTTTTAACAGGGGTAGAGCTGAGACAACAGCATTTCTAGTCCATGAGGAGCTTCAGTCATTTTGGTATTTGATTCCCAAGTCAGGGAAAGAAGTGAAAAATCCAGAATTTTAGACACCGATTACTTTCAAGTATATCCAATTCTGTCAAAATGTTGGATTGAAATAAAAGATTTTGACATCCATACAGTAGAAATATTTAATTTTATTCCACTTCCTCAAAATGCTTCATTGAATGAGAGTTTTCACCAGTTTTGAGCCCCGTATTCAGGGAAGAACATCAACCCACTCAAGTTGTAGTGGTAGCTTGGAGCAGTGGATGTCTCTGTTGGGTGTCTAAAAATACACTTTTGGCCCCTGGGTGGTAACACGTGTCATTCTTCACTTTTTAGTGGAGGACTTGTGAGATTCCACCTCAGGAGTAGAAAAGGCCAGGAGGTTGTGGGAGACCCGAGTGTGTGGCAAGAGAGCTGAAGGAGGAGACAGAGGTAGAGCTTGTGCGGGAGGCTGAGGTGAAAAATAAGAGAAGATGGCATTTCCTGAGGGCTTTATTCTGATAATGACATCTATTTGTTGCTGTAGTTTGAGAAGTTAGTTTCACTGCAGGCACTCCAGGAAGCAGGGCTGGTGACTACTCGGTGACTGCCTCTGGTGTCCACCTGCCACTCAGGGTTCGATATTGCAGCATTATGAAAGCTTTGGCTGCACGTGCTCTAAAACACGTTGGCACTTCCTTACTTGCACGTAGTTCTCTGTCTTTTGGTGGAAACTGGATCAGAAAGGTGATTTTTTTTTTTTTTTTTTCATGTGTCTGAGAGTGCTGGCGATGCTGGTTCCTGAGTGCTCCTGTTAAATTAGCTCCATTTTCCTTGTTTTGGGCTGTTGGCAGTGACTCTTACGGTGTTCCACACTGTCCTCCTGCTTCTTGAGATACATTTATGCTTTTTATTTTTTTCCCTGTCCTTGCCTTTATTTTTTTTTTCCCCCTGTGCAACAATAAGCATCAGGTTTCTCTTGGCAGGTAGGTAGCGAGCTGGCTGCTTACCGTGTGGGCTGAGGGACCTGGGGGTGTTGAGCCTGGAGAGAAGGAGGCTCAGGGGAGACCTTCTCGCTCTCAAAAACTCCCTGAAAGGAGGTTGGGGTGAGGTGGGGTCAGTCTCTTTTCCAAAGAAACAAGCGACAGGACAAGAGCAAAAGGCCTCAAGTTGCGCCAGGGGAGGTTTAGGTTGGACATGAGGAAAAATGTCTTCACTGCAAGGGTTGTGAAGGGCTGTGCCAGGCTGCCCAGGGCAGTGATGGAAGGATTCAAAACCATGTGGAGATGTGGTGCTGAGGGCCATGGCTAATGATGACCTGGCAGTGCTGGGTTAACGGTTGGACTCAATGATCTTAAAGGTCTCTTCAACCAAAACGATTTGTGTGTAAAAGCAGCGTCTTGCCACAAGAGCGGGAAGCCTACGGTGCTATCATTTAGTCATAGCAAAGCATCCCCCGAGCGCTGGGGGGATGAGGGAGGGTGCTGGTGGGAAGTCTGATAGCTGTTTAATGAAATAAGAGGAAACGAGAGATGAGGACCTACAGTGGTAAATGACTCTAAATCGTAAGCGGCAGAGATGCCAGTGGGGTAGGACAGCCCATGACGCTAATTTATCCGTGGTTGCCCCTGGTGTGTATATACCACGTATTTATGGTTGCTGTGCATGAGAGCTGTTGTCCCCCCAGCGCTGGAGAACCACAGCTCTCCGGGTGTGAGAATTACTGCTTCTGGGAGAAGGAGCCGTCCAGGAGTGTGAGAAATTCCTCAATGGGATTAAGGACAGCCCAGCAGCTTTTATCTGCCTTCAGTGTTATTGCTGGAGAGAGGCTTTTTTCTTCTTCTTTTGTTTAATTCTTAACAGCAAGTTTGAATCAGCAGTGGGCTTTAGATGTATTCGCTGCGGTGGTTTGTGATTGCAGTTTGGTTTTTATCTTGATTACTTGCGTGCCCCTGGAGTCAGTTTTGTCTCGTGTTGCTTCCAGTCCTGCCTCTGTTGTGGATTGGCAAGTTGCTTGTTATCTATCTTTTTTTTTTTAAAGAAAGAGCAGTAATGTTGGAAAAATATTAGCGATGAGAAGGATTTGAGTGCAGGACACGACTGTCTTACCGCCCTGCTTTCCCCGTGCCTAGCTGTTGCCTTCTAGGGGAAGAGTTTTATCTTATTTTGGGATGGTTTGCTCAGTTAAGAAAAGGTAAGCCTTGAACTTAAATCCAGTTCCCTGTTTTCTCACAGATTTTGTTTGATTTTTTTCAGCTGAACATCTGGGCTGCATCAATGCAACTAAGACACCAACTCCTCTGGGGAGCTTGGCCTTAGCGTGACATTCGGCAGCTCTGTTCTTTCAAAAGAAATAGCAATATTACCCCGTTTCAAAGAGTGTTGTGAGAATAGCTGCACGGAGGGATTAGAGATGCTCAGATACTCCAGCAGTGTGAGCCTTGCCGGAGAACAGAATAGGCTTTTAGAGGTTATTCTCAGCTTGGTCTTGTAACAGATTCCCGATAATTAGGTTTTCTATTCAGGGTTATTACCTGCCCATCGTTCTTTTCTTTGTTAACAGGCATTCTTTGCCTTTCTCATGTCTTCTCTGTATTCTCTTTTGCCTTCCTGTTGTCACTTATTAATTACCCATTTATACCATCTCATGCTGAAATCTGCTGGGGCATTCTGTGGATTTTTTTTTTTTCCTATATTTACCTATGAAATTGTTCTTCATTTGGTTATTTGATCAATGTCAATTCTTTGATCAATACTGATTCTTTCATCAATCTTGCTACGTTCAGGGGCATTTAGATTGTATTTAGCAAAATGGGCATGCTAAGCTTCAGATGGCTATCGAGATGTGTTCTTCTGATCCTTCTGTCTCCTGGGGCTCTCTTTTGCTAGAGTCTTTTATGATGATCGTTTATTATGTGTTTCTTGTTCATTAACATGCCCTTTGAGTAAAATATTTTGGAAAGACTTAAGTTATACTAAGCTTTTGTCCGTGAGAGGTTTAGCACGATGGGGTTGTTCCTGTGGAAGAGACAGCTTCATCCTCAAGTAAACTACAGCTGAAGTCCTCAGCTTCAAAAAGAAAGTGTTGAGGGTGCAGGTGAAATAGTAGGACACAGTGAAGGAGCTGCTGTGAAAGTAAGAGCTGAGTTGCACAGATATGTTCTTCAGAACCATTCTTTTTTTCTCTAAGCCTTGGTAGCGTACGCTTAGAAGAATTTAAGTTTGGCCTGTTCGTAGTAGTTGGATGTATCTTCAAAACCTCTCATAGGAAACACAACCACTGCTTGGTTACAATTCTAACCCAGTCTCAAGATTTCTGCTCTTTGCCGTCATGGGCAGTAGTACTGTCTCCACGGCTGCAGTTTAGCAACATCAACTTCCAGCTTGTGGTTTCCCTCCCAAAGTCTGGTACGTTCATTTGCAGGAGTATGAAAGCAGCAGGTTGCTGCTCCAAAGACCGTGGGGCTTCTCTTCCTGCGCTACTTCAGTGCCCCAAGTCCATCACAGTCTCACTCTCCTGGCAATTACTGGTGTGGAAGCTGCAGACAACTTCAGAAACCGTCACCAATCTTTAATTCAAACCATCATCTTCCATTCCCTTTTTCTTCCTGATGCTGTAGAAGATCTCCATCTTGCTATAAACTCCTTTTTTCAAAAGGTACCGTTTTAGTCAGTGTTGAGAAGGAAGAAATCCTCAGGCTTGGTACCAAAACCTAATCTCATCTTCACTGGAAAACTACTTCTTGCCAGGTGGAACCACCACCTGTCTCTGGGAGGAAGATGACCCCAACCAGCCCAAGCTGGGGTCCTCAGTCCTGCTCCAGCAATGCCGTAGGAAGAGGAAGTGGCTTTCCTTGCAAAACCCAGCGGGTGAATTAGATTTTGTCCTGACATTTACAGCCATGGTGTGTAGGAGAGCCTGGCAGTGTCCTGTGGTGGCAGAGCAGCAAGCCCAGAAGTCCTGTGGGTCTTCTCTGTCTCTGTGATGAATGTACCATCGTTTTCCTTCACACAGCTGAAGAGCCGCCTTTACAGAGCTGTAGGGGAAATGTTCTAACAGCTAGGCAGCCTTTAAAAAGGACAAAAAAAATCATCTGGAAGCATATCTCCTATTTGCAGATGATTTTTTTCTGTTCAAATATGAAAGCCCTTTCCAAATATTGTCTTTAGGTTACATGCTGTTCCCAGTTCAATATTGCCATGTCTGTGAATTGCACCTTCTATTTCTTTCTAGTTCATTTGCTGCTGTGGGCAATGAGATTTGGTGCCGTTTCTGATTATTTTATTTTGTATTAAATCTGTAATACGTTGGCCTTCTTCACATTCTTATTCCGACAATATGAGATTTGTGATTACGTTTCTGGAGTGTCCCAAACTGCTCATAGAGTCGCACTAATATCCTTTTGCTTGCTATTCTGTTCCGTATTTATATCCTTCTTCAGGGCACTGTTTTTCATGCTCGCGGGTTTTAGTGTTACATTTTTGGCTGACATCTCCCGGGTCTGTTTTTCGGTACCCACTGACCCAGTGCTGGCTCTCCCTGTGCTGCAGGGTTGTCTTTCTGACATTGCGGTTCGGGGTGGATGTCATCAAACTTTTAAGTTGAATGCAGGCAAGAATGAGTCGTAGCTTGAAGAGCTGTCTCAATATTACTTTCTATCTCTTATTTCTTATTTGCCTTTGATGGAGGCCTGCAAAGTCTTATGCGCTTTGCTGTAAGTTCTGTAACTAAGAGGAATATTTTATTATTACTGGTTCATCATGGAGATCTTAACAGCAATTAAGAGTTACAGTAGATGGTGCGTAATCACAGAGCGTTGCGATATAATTCTTATAATCAAATCAGGGAAGTTAGACAACTGGAATAGATTCAGTGGATACGGATGCTGACCAGGCAGATGTCCCGTTAGTAACGTGTGTCTGTAGTGAAGATTAGTTCAATGTAAAACTTGAAATAATAATATTCCCAAGTCTTTACGGCCATGGAAATGAAGCAGTGCCCGGCAGTTTGTGTGGATTCCCACCTCCCCCTTGGCAGCTGTGAACCAAAAGAGCATCTGCAGGGCCTTGCAGAAGCACCAGGAGCTCTGAGAGGAAACATCTGACCTACCATCGGAGAAAATCACGGACAGGCGAGTTCATTTTGATGGAAATATAAAGCTCTGAGCAATATGCTGAAGATGTGTAACAATGACTGGAAACTTTGCAGAGACAGGATCATGAAGTATTGCCTGGAGCACGTGGGTCACTGGGATTTGAGGTTTCGGGGAGAGACAATGTGGCTGGTTCTCTGTGACTTCATGAATAGGCATTTTGAAAGAGGGAGACAAGTTTCATGAATGTTACTTTTTAAACCAGCCTGCTTTAAAAAGCTCCACGGTTTTAGTTTGTAATGTTGAGGTGATTAAAACTCCGTTCTGCTTTTTGATTTCCTGTGTGGTTAAATCTTGAATAGACAATAGCTTTCCTTACATTTTTAACTTTGCTCCGGTCTTTACCCTTATCTTCTCTTCTCCTGATCTCGCACCTGTATCTCCCAAGCCTGCATTGTTCGTGGAGTAACCTAATTCCTGATCTCATCACACTCCTATTGAGAGATCTCTCTGCTGACTTCACGGAAAAGATTGATCTAAGGCTTATCCCCGTTGCTTGCATAGTAATTTGCTCCATCTGAGGGTTCTCTTTGGTTTCCCTGTCTGGGTTTTACATCTAACCCCTTTGGAAAAGGAGCTGTTATAGTCAAATACTTCACTTGTCTGTTCTTTAGACATTGTACCTCAAAATGGCCAAGGATTCATTCAGGCTGTAAAATATTTGCCTGTAATTTGTACCACTATTTGCAGAGCCGCTTCAAATCAAGCCGCAGTTGGGACACCACCGTAGGCCCAATCCAGAAATTTTTATTATCCAAATACTTAAGCTTAAAATGAAGAACATCTCTGCCAGTGGTAACAAGAGGCGAGAAGTTCAAGGTGACTTTACCCTGTTATTCTGAGAAGACCTGGAGGGCAGATGTTGTGGCTTGCAAGAGCTGACCTTGTTATCCTCATCCAAACCTGAAGTGTTGACGTGTGTAAGCAGATGGCTGGAAGGCAGAGGGAAACCACTTACTACCTGGAAAAAGCCTACAGAAGGGCTTTTATTTCACCAGTGCCAGTGAATATCATTGCTTGGGAGACATCCCAACGTGCACAGAGGGCCTCATTGGAAGAGGACCCGGCTCACGGAAGGGCTTGCAACAAGGAGGCGTTGCTGAGCACTCAGCCTTGTTGATGGCGTTCGCCTCCTTCTCACCCTCTTTGCTTTTTAGCTATATTTTAATTTAGTTTTTGTCCTCTGGCTTGTTTAGTTTTGAATTTTAAGAGTATTCCCTAACTAGATTTTCTTTTTCGTAGAGACTTATCTGTAGCTGCGTGTTGTTTACGAGGAGGATGTTGAGCATTGAACAGTTGGATGCCTTTTACCATCTTAACCTTCATTTCTTGTACGTTCGCTTGCATTGTCCCAGAGTTAGTTATTTAATGAGATATCTTCAACCACACAAGAGTCCGGCTCTCATCGTTTAGACCTGAACATGGACCACCCCTGCTAAGCCGCAGTAGGCAACCTGGTTCTGGTTGTTTTGAGTAGCTGTAGGAGCAAAAATCTCCCCAAATGATAGCAAAATATGCTGTAGGTGTAAATTTACTAGTGTGTTTAACACCTTATTTCCTCTGAGATAAGTTAGAGCCCCTCAATCTTCTCACTAATTTACACTTCACGATCACCAAACCCGATAATAACACACTGAACATTTGGCTGCTGAGAATATTCTAAAACGAGCGCATGGTAATTGTTCGTAAGTCCATGGAATTTAATTAAACTGTGTTTAAAAGTCTTAAAACTGATGACTGCGAATCAACTAAATAAAATGTTTACAAATGGGCGCATAAATATGCATGTGCTGTTTACAATGCTGGGCTCGTCTGTTTGCAAAGGCAACATCAGTACAGCATGTCTCTGATAATTACATTTTGGCTTAATAAATAGAAATGGGAAGGATGCTTATTTTTAATTATGTTAATGTGGTTTTTTGGGGTTTTTTTGATGCATCTCACTAATATGGTGCACAGAGAGATGTTTAGCTTTTCTATTTCAAGGAGAAGTGTCATGCCTAGATTTTCACAAGTGGGGAGCGTTAAAAGAAGGAACAAGTTTTCATCCTTTGTGTAAAACGCAGGGTGCGTTTCAAACCCGCTCTACCCCTGCGAGGTTTCAGAAAGACACGTTGAATTGATTGCACGTCAGAGGGGACGTTTTACATTTATTCAGCAGTTTTCTTTCCAGAAAATTGTCCGTATGGGATTACTGCATCGATGTGTCACCGATGTCGATGTGTACTTACGTGTTTGGATGTGGGATATTATTAACAGCACCCGCACTACACCTTTTCCTACTATATTTAAGTATATTGAACATCTAAAATGAGTTTTTGTCCTGACCTGAAGTCTGCGCTGCCATAATTCAGAGATAATATTCACTGGCAGATTCTGTGGATGCTGCAGTTTGGACGCGGTCGCTCTTGCACGTACACCTTCTCCCCAGCTTAAAGATCTTCAGCTTGGTTAAAACTTTGACGCAGGTGTGAAGGAAGGGCCTGAATCTAGCCGATAATCTTTATTTTTCCTCCTCCTTTTTAAAATTTTTTTTGGTCTAACAAGTTTGTAGAAGTCAGGGGGAGTTACGGCTTTATTCACTTGTAATAATGGGAGTTTGGACAGTTTTAAAAATGCTTCACTAAAAAAAAAAATTAAAATAATTATAAAAATCCAGTAGAGCAGGACATTGCCAGGGATTTATCCATGTAAATAGGCTTTCTAGATTCAAATTAACTTTTCAGAAATGTCACAAAACAGGCACAAATGCAATGCAGTTGCCTTCTGATGGGACAGATAGACCTTTAATTCTCTTTTTCAAGACACAAGCGGTAAGAGTGAATTCTACAGTAAGAAAAATCAATCTTCCGAAACAGTCACAACACTTTTCACTAACAGAAAATGAAAGGGAGCACAAGCTTCTTCCTGGAGAGTTGAGGAGTATCACTTTTTAACGTGCTTCTTAGCTAATGGGAGCTTGTATTGACCGGTTGAAGCTGAGTACTCGGAAGGAATGCTGGGCTCTCCATCATGGCCTATTTTTATCCCCTACTACCTTTATTTATAGCTGAGGTAGAATGTTGCTATTCTGCAGCCATAACCATTTATTTTTTTTCTTTGAAGACGTGTGAAAATAGGTAAAGCATAGGACATGGGGAGGGTGTTCCAGTGCTGCAGCCGGAGTATTTCTGCAAGGAATAACAATTACTTGTAGATGCATCTACCTTTGTTGTGCTCTTCATTATTAGCGTCTGTCAGTCGTCATATTCTCTTGGGATTTGTGGTTATTTCTCAAGCTGCCAAAACTGACCTGCCCGAAGTTCAAGAGTGCCTGTACAAATGTGCGTGTAAAGATGTGTATTTACTTAGAGACACTAAAGTGTTGGCTTCTTCACTTGTCATCCTGCCTGTCTGCGCTTCCTTTTTAAAATATTCAATCAATTCTGTATCTTCATGCAGCAGTTCTATATTATTTTATACATATCCGTATGTGTGTGTATATATACACATATATATTGTACATATCCACATGTCAGGTGCTGGACAAATAATATACAATGTATCGATGTAATTAATTAAAAAACACTCTTAACTCTCCAGCAGCCTCTTGCAGAAAACAAAACTTGAGAGGAACGCGCAACCAACAGTGTAAGAGTGATAAGGAAAAGGGTTTGTTCTCCACGTGATGCAAAGACGACCTGAAAATTGGTCAGAGTTTCAGCTTTTCCACAGAGTCTCACTGAGTTCACTGCTCCTGTAACAGAGCTTGCAAAACTAGGGCAGTTTAAAAAAAAAAAAAGGAAATAGGGTAAAATGTTTTGTCAAATAATAACGGATACTACTTTTTGCTATAGATCTTGTTAAATAATTGAAAACTGTATTCACAGGGAAAAAAAGTGGTTAATAATAGTGCTAGCTCCAAATTTTAATGCCATTCCTCAGGGGCCCAGCAATGCATCGTGCTGTATCTCATTAGCTCATTAGACAGCTTGGGCTTACATCAGAAGCAATTTGGATTAAACCCGTGTGCTCTCTGAATCAAGGGACCTGGCTTCAGCAAATGCTGAAAAAGAAGTTTTCTTGACGGTTGTTATTTTTCTTGGGTTAGGTAAAATTCACTTTCAATTAAGGAAGTGAAGCTCATGCAGGACTAGGGATAAATGATGCTCCCAACATGCAATTTGGGGCTATTTATATCTTTTCGCTAATTAAGAGTTCAGGAGATTTCTTCTTTCAGGCGTGCTGTTGACAAAAATGTGAGTTGATAGAAATCAGAATATTACATTCGTAGTATCATGCTTGCAAAGCACCCACTGCAACACGCACAGGATCCCGCGCGACTTAAGTGTTTCATGCGAATTGAAAAAAATAATGAAAAATCAGAGAAATGGAATAAACGTAGCACTGAAAGGAAACGAAGCAGGGGGTAATTTTAGAAAGTTTGCCAAAGCTTCTGTTTAACTGGTGGGGTTTAAAAGAGATAGATAATGTTGGGTTGTTTTGGGTAGGGGAGGCAACTGGAGGGATCTTCAGCTACACGACACCTATGTGGTGCCTTGGTGCCTGGATAGGTGATGCTAAATCGCAGGGTTTTTGTAAAATGTGCAAGAGTAACAATTGTCAAGGGAAAAAGAGGGTGATGCTACTCATCCTCTAATATTACCAAGTTATTTTGGATTTTATATATGGTATGCAGCTCTTCTACGATAAGTGTTTGATTCTAAAATACAAGGCCAATGGATTCTTGTGGGCAATTCCTTTTAATCCGGTGATAGCTATCAGAAAGTCACCAAAAAGAGAAATTCAAACAGGAATATTCACCCTCCACATGAACTTCAGAAAGCTTTTTTTTTTTCTCTCCTTCCAGCTCATAGATTATGAAGGGCCGAAGCCTGGGGGCTGCTGAGGGACAGTGAAGGGTCTCAGGGCACTTTTTGGGCAGCAGCACCGGCTGCGGTTGAGCACGTCGGTGCCCTGAGCACCCTTCCAATTTATCCTGTGAGTGGTAAAACGGGAGAAAAGCTGCCTGCTGCTAATGCTTGTCACTCAGCTGCCACGTCCTTATCTTGTTTGCCCTATTGCTGCTATATTCTGTAGCTAATATCCCTCTGCTCTGTATTGAGCGGTGGCCTCTGAACAGCGGCTGGAATCGCATCCCGTGTTGGGACGCAGCGGTTGAGCAGGAATCCTTTGGATGACTGACAAAAGCAGATTTCGTTCAAAGAGGCAACTTTGGAGAGGAGGAGAGTTGTTCCTCTACTGTGGCTGATGATGGTGTTGCGTGTTGCTTAATATACCTGGTTGAATGTTTGGGTGGTCTGTGTTGTTTTTTTTTTTTTTTTCTTTGAAATTGGAAATTTTAATCTTTTTTACGGCTGAGTGCGCTGTGGCATAAATGTGCAGTGAACTCCAGACAACCCCTGGTCCCTGTCTGCTGGCATTTCAGTTCTGAAAAAATGCTCTGATATGTCAACACCGAGAGTGAATACAAAGGAAAAATATGTTTACTCTTTCAGCTTGCTACATCAGCTCTATCGATTTCTTGATCTGATGTTCCCGAGTGTCTCTTTGAGGGAGTAAAGGAGCCTCACGTGGTTCAGGAGGCTGTTAGCGTGTGTCCCACTGAAGCAGGGCTCTCCATCCCAGGGCCTGCGAGGTTTGAGGGCTCGCTGCTGATCTCAGTGGTGGTCACTTGTGCGGTGTAGGTGGCTCGGTGTGTCCGTGGGGAAGACACTTGCAAACAGAGCTGGACCTGCTGCTTGAAGGAGAGAAAGCTGTCTTCTGAGCTCCTCTCTTACTTGCCTTTTACATAAATAAGACAAGGCATGAATTTTGCTATTATCACAGAATCCCAGCATGGTAGGTGTTGGAAGGGCCCGCTGGAGATCACCTCGTCCAAGCCCCTGCTCCAGCAGCTCACCCAGAGCAGGGGGCCCAGGATCACATCCAGGCAGGTTTGGAATCTCTCCAGAGAAGGAGACTCCACAACCTCT
>JAVSBS010000926.1:0-36545 GCA_033124195.1 Coracias cyanogaster | reverse complement strand
TGGATATTAGGAAGAAGTTATTTACTGAAAGAGTGATTAGCCATTGGAACAGACTGCCCAGGGAGGTGGTGGAGTCACCATTCTTGGAAGTGCTAAAAAACCAGGTAGAAGTGGTGCTTCAAGACATGGTCTAGGCGTTAGGGAGATGTTGGATGAAGGTTGGACTAGATGATTCTAGAGGTCTTTTCCAATCTAAATGATTCTATAATACCATAGTTTGCACTTAAAAAATAATTAAGTTAAAATTTTTCAGAATTTAGAGATATTTCAAGGTAAAAGTATAATTAGAAAGATGAATCAAAATGTACCTTAATAAAAAAGGGTAATAGATAAAACACTGGATAAACAAGTTTTCAGACAGAGAAGTGAAAAGTGAAAGTAGGAGCAAAGATTTTCCTGATATGGAGGTTTACAGTTTTTGTGTAAAAACCAGCTTAGGGAACTAAAAAATAACCAGTGCTGACAACATGCTAAGTACTTTAAAAAGCATCCTATTAATTCTTTGATATTTTCAGTTTTAATTAAACTGAGTTAATTTCTGCAATATTTGCCTACCCAAAGCAAAGTCCTTCTGACGTGATAGTAAACATCTGATGAAACCTTTCCTTCTCAATGGATGTCAACATGTAACTACAGTTTAATACAGGACACTGACAAGAGAAAAAACTCTATTTAAATAGCCTAAACAAAATCTGATATAGTAACGTAATGCATGACGTGTGTGAAACGAATAAAAAGACGTCGTTCTTTGGATTTGCTTCTAGGATATGGGTTCAAACAGTCTAAAACTGTTAATCTAAACATTGAACTGGCATGCTCTCACATCCCCCACACTATTCCCAATTCAAATCATGAGTAGAGAGTGTTTCCGGCTGTTACTGATATGTTAACAGGACCACTGTGAATGCGTACTATTTTTAAGCCATACATATATAGGTAATATTTACAAGGAATGTCATTCAGCCTTGCAATCACTTTTTCTTCTTTGAAATTTGAACTTAATTTTCACTCTTCTTACTAAAAACGAGTGGAGAAGTTGCCACATTACGTATGCCAATGGTACCCTACTGTATGCTTGAAAGCACATACTTAGATTACAGAAGAGTCACAAAGTGCAATGGAGAAGTCATCAAATATTACATCATGTGAAAACACACATAACATATATGAAGCCTCCTTTTCTCATCTTGCCACTTCCAAAAATTTACCTTCTTTCTCCTGCTCATGTAATGACCCCCAGGAGGGGGAAGTAAAATGCAGTGCTGCCAAAATTGTATCCAGATTACAATTGAAGCTGCCCATCAGTTGGTTGAGCTACAACTTGTGCCATTTACCTGGGCTAAACAAGCACTTTATAGGATAAAAAATTACAATTTCTTTATATCTCAAATCATAACAGTTTAACCAGGGAATTAGTATTATTAGCCCAGATCTGCTTATTACAGTGAAAAAAAAGGAGAGAAAAATCAAAGAAAGAATATTATTATAGAAAAGACTTCCAAAATACTAGTTAAAATTGAGTGCACACATTTCCTAGTAGCTACACCATATTTTTGGTGTCCTCTCACCTTTCTTTTGTTAGAGGACAAAGGATTACAATGAAAGCTGATGACTGTTTCCTTCTCTTCCCTAGGAAGAGTGTGACGAAGATTTTTTCCTACTTTCTAATGTTTAGCATTATTTTGATGCGCTTTCTAACATGTTCAACACGTTGGTCATATCACTGATTTATAGTTCCACACTGCAACCAGATTTGGTGTTTATAGCATGACTTAACATTTTGGATATTCCTCATACTTCTCTCTTTGCAATCCTTAACAGTGGTTTTGACCAATCCCACGGCTGCATTTCTGTGGTGACCAGTGACCAGCCACATGGAGTCGTTTATAGCACTGGGACCTCTGATGTAATTTAAAAGGCTTCCATTGTCATCCCCTGCCACCTCTACATTTTTTTTTAGAGTCATACATAGTTCATTCTACATAGAATAACTTTATTATATTATTACATATTATTAAAATGTATGCATAAAAGTCAGCACTATACCAGAAAATTACACAAAGCTAAGCAAAAGACAGAACAACTCATTCATGGTCATCGTGTCATTAGGTAACTGCCATAACAACTAAACAAGATAAAACAAACTTCCAGGAAGAATAAGAAAAGATCCAGACAGAGTCTGGTATATCTGAGGTACTAGCTTGACCGTGACATTTTTCTAGCAATGTCAATACCTTATATATGGGGCTAGAGGGCTACATGATTGTAACATGCACAGTAGTGGGAAATGAAATCTGATATGTTCTCCCGCACTTCTGATATGCGTACTCCAGACTATGTGCAGTGTGATTCACTGTCACTGATGTTCGGAAAGCAGTAGTAAAGACTCAGGCACAGATTTTAATGTTAACGGTTAGAAGTTTTTTGGTGTGGCATCCAGAATTTTCCCAAGAAATACAACAGAAGGAAAACCAATGTCCAAAACCTGGGTCCTAAGTACAATTAGAATCAAAACCTATTGGACTTTATTTCACTAGACCAAATATCAAAACATGAAAAATGAAAGCATTCAGTGTCGTCCCTACCAAATAAAATATCTGTGATAGCATCCTAAAATACACAGGAAATACTTAAAATTTCAGAAGTATTAGGAAATCTATAAAAATCTAACTGCAACAAGTTGTGCCTTCACTGTAGGAAAGCACAAGTAAAGCACATTCAGGAATTGCTGTTGGGATTACAGCACCACCTAGTGTGTTCTGGAACTGCTTCTAAGAGAAGTTTTTAAATTTTTGACTTATGTTTGCCTTTGGAATTGAAATCAAGTCATTAACTTTTTGGTTTTCATAATTCTTGTAATTTGTATTGTTCCATTTCAGCCTAGGTTTTATTAAATCAATGGATTTTGACTCCACAAGAACATCATCAGAGGAAGTGTTACATATCATTACACTACTTCCTGCTTGGGTACCAAGACAGGGTTTATTCCTGTGAATAATGAAAGGATCTACAAGATCTTGTTCTCTGTGATGCTCTTTTTAAGGAAATGAAAATAATTATCTTCAGGCATGGAAGGGGGTACTCATCTGCAGGAACTAAGCTAGCCCAGCAGTAGGACTGGCTACGCTTTCTGACATAAACACTTGAACATGGATGGGCTTTCCAGGTTTTCAGACTTCTCAAGAAGCGAAAGGACATCCTCTTTTTTCTATTTATCCTCAGCATTCTGAGACACTGTGGAATAAGCCCCATATTGAGCAATTAGGGTTTTTTTTTTCCCTGCAGAACAGAATAATCTTAGATAACCCTGGGCAAAATTTGATAATGATACTTGATAATGATAAATTAAATTTCATATCTTTTTTCTCTGATCACAATGCATATACAAGGGAGGACAGTGGAAGGTCTGGATAGGGAAGGTAGGTTACTTATTTACATACTTATCAAGAAGGAAAAACAGTGTTAGAATTAAAAAGGAAGAACAGACTCAGTGCTTGAGCAAGACTCTAAATTTTCACATATTTGTGAGGTCACCATTCACCCAACTACTTCCAGATTTGAAATTAATGTATTAGTAGGGTTTTTTGTTAGTTTTCCATAAGAGGGACTGAGCAGAAGGACTGGAAAACTTCAAACTTTTCAAGCATTCCATGACATATTTGCATATACACCATTTAAATATATTTTAAAATTTAGAAGTTGAAAAAATCCACTGAAATCTGGTATATAAATGCTAATTTGAAATTGTCTACATACAGTGAACTTACTGCTGAACATAAATGCTGCTCAGAAAATGACTATTTCTGCCTACAGTCTTTCTGTAGAGATTTGCTCTGTTACTGTATGTTGTTAAACCCAGTACTGAAGACAAAGGTAGTCAGGTTTCTAGATTAGGGGTTTTGCCTTGAAGAAAGGCAAAGAAGTTGCAAATGGTAGCAACTACATATCTTCATACAATCACTTTCTGACTGGAGCACCTTCGCAGGAAATAACATATCCTCCTAACTAATAAACTATGAGTTGGCTATAACAGTACTAGTCTCCCTCCTCTCTGTGGTAAAAGGGTCTCTGTGCTGAAAAGATTCAAAAATTTAATGCACAAGAGACAGCCTGACGGTGTGGCCTAAGAAGAAAGATATTTCCCATGGGAAGCTCTGAGGTATTTTTTTTGTTCACTGTGTCCCTCATGGGCTTGTTTTCAATGCCTCTAAGCAAATTGCTCCAGGGATGGCTTATGAAGGAACCAGAGATGCAATCTCCTCTGTCCAATGGAATTTACTTCATCACCAAGTTCTTCAGCTTTGTCAAGAGTAAACATATGTTGATGTGGGAAACTGACCCATTACTAAATTTAAATAAATAAAGACTGAAGACAGCCCAAATGTGTAAAGGGAAAATAGCAGACCTAACTGTAACTGCATTCCTCACGATTAGCTTTACCTACATTACTTATTTTTCATCACCAGTCATAAATTTCTGGAGCAATGATGTTCCACCAAGGTGTTAGATGCTTTAATGAAAGGGGTTTTTTATACATTTCCTAAGTTTATATTAGCAAGCTAAACCAAGCCTCAGCTTCATAACCTAGGAGGATGAGAGAACTAGAATCACGGTAATAGTACTGGTAAATCAGATTTTAAGGATTCTAAGTTCATGAAGAGTTGTTCTTATTGGTTTTTTGTGGGGTTTTTATTAGACAAGAAGCTTGGCAGGTTAAGAAAATGTGATAAAATATAAAAACAGAATCTAATCAAATCTTATTCTTAGCAGCAAAATAGAACTTGTATTATTTATGCAGAGTACTATGTATTCACATCTGACTTATACACTGTACATACGGGTAGCTGAATAGTAATCTCTCCTAACTTTATGGATAGTAATGTGACAGCTTGGCTGTACCTGAGCTAGTTGCCTCTGTGTCCCTTCATAGACCATGGAGAGCACTGAAAGAGTGTGTTCTATTTTACCAATTTTAGAATGAGAATAGTCATGCCAAAGAAATGTCTGTTTCTCTCTTCTGGCTATGAATGAAACCAGATGACTAATTCTGATGACTGTATTTGTATTATGGATGTCAGTATTTGGTCAGATAAATTCCAAACCAACTGTCTTTCCTCCTTGTGCCATTCTTACAGCAGGTATAGCAGTTTCTGGCTCAAAAACATATATGACTTAACATCTGTGAGTTAGGAACAAAATATCTTCACCACAACTTTCACCTTACATGTAATTAGTGTGCCTTAGAAATATCAGTGTGAATCTGAAGCATCCGTTGTCTATAAAAGTACTATTTCTTAGGGCTTTTTTTCTCTGGGAACTGTATACACCATGTTTTGTTGACAATGTTGTTGGCATGTTACTTTGTACCACCATGATTCATTTAAGTAATCACAGGATTAAATACACAGCAGTATCTGGTTCTCAGTAAGAGATAACTAAATTGCCTAGTTTTGTTTAAAAATGCATATATAAAAATGAAGAGATCAATCTACTTCAACAGTCCATCAGTATTGAATCTTTCAGTCTTCTAACATTTTTTTTAGTAATATGTTCAAACATGAAGGAACACTCTCCCAAGAAAAATAAATAAATGAAAACCAAAACAAAGCACAAAATAACTAAAAACCCCCAACAACAAAAAGTCAACACTTTTTGGGAAATGGGAAGAAAATAATCTTTAAGTCTTAAAGCTGTCAAATACAGGGGTTCAGAATAGCAATACTGTTTCAAATAAGGCAATGTTTAGGAAAAATAGCTCAGGGACTATACCTTATATTGAATATCTAAAGAGAATTCTTCTTTCATCTACATTGCTATCCAAATTCTAATTAAATTAAGGACTTGGAGAAAAAGAACTGTCTGAATTGAGTACTAAGTAGGTTAAGAAGTCCAGATGCTCAGGAGTGGATAGGCAATAGTTTATAAATCATCAGACAAGATTTTTCATTGAACATGTGAAGTAGGAGTTGTTGAGGTGTGGGAGGAATGGAGAGGAAATAAAAAATACGATTATACACACTTTAAAATCCTTATTTAAATTAACATGTCTGTAGAGTATGCGATTATATAAAAAGGTGGAACAAGACCATATCCTAATCATATACTAGCACTTTTTTTTTATAAGGGTTACAGAAATATTTGGCTTGTGGCAAGGCACCAAATAAAGACAAGGAATGAATCAATCAAAAGAAACTGAAGTAGAGACTGAAAACAGCTGTACAATCAAAATTAAATCTAGCAGCAATTTTTGTCATGCAAAAATGGGATGCGTACATGCAATAAGCCCTGGAGAACATATTCGTCAAAAAAGACAGAAGGCAAAACCAAAGAAACAGATGTGAAGTTCGAGATAACATTTAAAATTATTTATGATATTGTGATGATAAAATGTTCTCTCAAGTTAAAAGAAAATTATATCCTCCAAGGAAACAGGCCTGCCTATTTATGTCATCATATGGCATGAAATCAATTTCTTTCCATAGAGCCAAGAGTACAAAGACCACTTGGCAGCTCAGAAACTTGGCAAAATTCAGTGATCGTGTATTACAGTGGCATATTTTAAGAACAACTGAGGCCCAAATTTTTCTTCAGTTGTATTCATTACAGATAAATTAACCGTGAAATGTAATTTAAAAAACCTTTCTGTAAGCCTTTTTCCATCAGAAGATGCGTCTAGTCTTTGAATTTCAAAAAAACATTTCAAGGGAGCAAATAAAGCTTAAAGCAAGACTCTTTCCTCATATACTATTAAAATATTTGAATAAATATGAACTTCTCTGCTTCATAATTTGATAAAGTCTTCACTCATAAGACTAGTATATTCATCTGAGTCAGATCTACAAGAATGCACCCTATGTATAAGCAAGGAGAATCAGATAGTAGGATAGGAATGAAAAGTCCATGGGTAGTATTTAAATTCCTTACAGATGTCTTTTTCTAGCATGTTCACATGAAAGTCTTATGATTTTCCCTCTTAGAAGTTAAAAAGCAAGTCTAGTTGCCTTAGAGACAGGTTAGGTACAGTATCAACTAAAATATAACATGCTACAGGGAATTTACAGGAAAAATGCACTTAATAAAAGAGTTCGGGGTTACTTGTGCCAATAGCCCACCCAGTATAAACATATGTTGGCAAGTGAAGATGTTATTGTTTCTCTTTACTATATAATCTACTTTTTCCCTGAAGTGATTTTTAAAAAAACTGTTTGGCTGTGTTGCTAAAAGATGGGTCACCAGTAAAGGCTTTCTAAGTACCTGCTTAAACATGTTTTTACATGCACACTGTGATCATTACTATATAAAGAAACTAAGCATTTATTTGGAAATTAAGCCCAAAAATATATCAGTGGGAAGTGTATTTGACCTTCTGGGCATGTGAAAATTGCCATGAAAAGTTTCTCTAGGGCTTATGAGAGTTTCATGGAAAACATGAAAATTAAAATATTCAAAAGACTAAAAAGTACCATTACAATCAAGTACTACATGAATAATACTTAAATCAAGCCCACTAAAAACAAAATCAATCAAGAAGCTGCAACAAATGATTAGAACAAAATCAAATACAAACATGAATCAAAACTGAGCTGATTCTTATGAAACACTAAATTCATGAATGTAAGGAGCACAGCTTTCTATACAAGACTTTGAGTTAATTCCCTCAGTAATGTTATTTACTGAATGATTTATTCAATGATTTCTTATTTTACCTAAATATCACACATATTTTGCAATACTTAAGTTCTCTTTGATAGCCCATTAAGCTACTGCTCTAGTCATTGACTGTCTTCTTGGATTGTAATAGCATTCACAAAGACTTAGATATAGAAACACTACATCATTGCAACATATAGAAATAGATTTTTTTTTATACATGCAGAAAAGTAATGGAAAATTGATTAGTCAACTAAGTCTTTAGACCCTCAAAGTGGGACTGTGCGGTGCAGAGATCAGATGAAGTTGTTGCTGGTCTTCGTCTTTATCCCAAGCACATGAGGATAGGTTTCCTTCGGTTAATTTTTTTTTAGTTAGATGATCTAGCCTGTGAATTTTTCAGGGGTGTGTTAGTGAAGCCAGCTTGGAGACAACTATAATTACTAAATTTAGGCCAGGGATTAACATCTGGTTGGTATAAGACCAGAATTCAACATGAGGTTTTTGTTTTGGTTTTTTTTTCACATTTGGAAGCCAAGATTGGTTAAGAGTGTTAAAACCATACCTAGGTGATCCACCACCTCCCACTCTTCCATGAAAGCCTTTTCAGGAACCCTACAATTGAAACACACCATTTTAGGTAAGTTGAACCTGGTGTCATGTATGTAGATGGAAACTAAAAGCTTGTATTTTACCCTTTAAGACGTTTCACAATAATACCAAAAGTCCAGCACAGTTACAGCTCACTTCTCGAGAGAAGAAACGCCAGTTGTTTTTCATACCTGTCATTTGGCTTTCTTTATAACTCCTCCAGAAAAGATCTCCTTTCCCCTGTTCTGAACTTCTGGCTTATTCCCTAAAGCCTTTGTCTACAACTCCTTTGTGCCTAAAGATACTTCCATAAACAATCATAAACCCTGTTGTCATCATCATTAAGCTGATAAAAGGTCTGCCTCTCTGCTCCAACTTCATCTTCTTTGGTCTAAAGCGAAGTTCAGTCTTTTTCTAGTGGTTGATTGCCTGCAAAGAGCTGTCAGAGATAGCTTAAATCTCTCTTTCAGTCACTTATTAATCAGGAGTTAAGACTAAAAAAAATGAAACACTGTGTCTCAGGTAATGAGAAAATAATGACACTGAAGAGGTTTGAACTACTGTAAGCCAGCTTGACCAGCTTGAAGGCAGACACTCTCAACTGAGGGAGTAGCTACAGGTTTTGACATTTGCTTGAAAGATTCTGCCCTGCCAACTATTTCTGGGTTGCGACTAAGCCAGATGGCCTTAGTCCAGGGCTTGTAATCAGCCAAATATAAAGGAAGGCAACAATTCTAGCTGAAGGGAAAATAAAATAAAACAAACTTCAGAAATACTAATAACAATGTATGGTAATGGTAAGCTATATCCACCCATAGATCTGTTGTAGTAATTGAAAACAAAATATCAACAAAACAAACAAACAGAAAAATCCAACAAATTATGTCTGTTGTTCTGAGCATTTCTGAGGTTGTGGCTTCTGGAAGTAGAAAAGTAACTGCCTATAAACCTTTAGCATCATGTGGGGTTGTTGTGACTCAAGTGCAAGACCAGGCACTTGGCCTTGTTGAACTTTATACCATTGTCATTGGCCCATTGATCCAGCCTGTCCAAATCCCTCTGTAGAGCCTCTCTACCTCCAAGCAGATCAACACTCCCAAAGTCTGCAAATTTACTGTGAGTACAATCAATCCTCTCATCCAGATTATTTATTAAGATGTTAAACAGAAAAGACCCCAATACTGAGCCCTGGGGAACATTCCTCATGACCGACCACCAGCTTGATTTAGCTCCATTCACCACCATCGTTTGGGCCCAGTCATCCAACCATCTTTTTATCAGTCAGGAGTGCACTCACCCAACCCATAAGCAGCCCGTTTCTCCAGGAGAATGCCGTGGGAACCACTGACAAAGGCTTTACTAAAGTCCACGTGTACAACACCCACAGCCTTTCTCACCCACTAAACAGCTCACCCTGTTATAAAAGGAGAGATAGTAAGTACTACATGCTACAGAGTCTAGTTACTCTGACTGGTGCCATAAAGATCCCAAATAAGATCCCACTGAAGATTTAAATACATTTAATTTTGTTCTAAAGATTTAATTCTTTTTTTCCATTACATAAAGTCTAGTTATTAAGTAATATCTGATATCTATCAGTAATTGACTGGATGTATGTAAAGAGGCTTACTTTTTCATTTTCGCCTCAAGAAACCATAAATAAACTTTATGGAAAGTAGGACCAGAGTAGGTCAGGTTATTTTTCATCCTTTGTCATCAGCTGCATAAGGGGTGGAGTTGATTAATATTTGGTAATGTCCATTTTTACAAAGAGAATCTAAACCATTCAACTATCAAGGAAATTTCTAGCTGTTTCCTTCTACCCTAATAAACAACTATATATTTCATTTCACATTATATCCACATACTTCTCTGTCAAGTAGCCTGAGACAGTCATTGAAAATAAAAAGAAACAGAAATATATCTTCAATTCATACTCATACTGTTGAAAATACAGGAAGAATACTTCATAAAGTCTTGCAGATCACTTTTCATTAGTTCTAATCCCACAAAATCAATGGATCAGGTGTTTTCCACAAACATACGTTCTTGCTAAATACTACCATTCTGCAAGCTCAGACTTGCATTCATGTGTGTATCTGACATTTCAGCTACAATGAAAAAAAAAAAGCAAACAGCACAGCAGGATGTTAATCTCAGACAAGTTTCCCTAAGTCAAGACATAGTTTTTAAACACTCCAAAGGAAGTAACATGCTGAAAAAAAATCCTTGTGTTTGAATAGGTTTTTTGCCTTTCCAGTACAAAATGTGAAAAGATTCACAATGGCATTGAGTACCAGAAAGAAAATTTCAATATCTTCCGTCTGAACAGATTTATCAAGAAAAAACACCATTACCAGATACATTCTACATCTATGTTAAACCACAGACCAAATCTCGCAATTCTTAAGTGAGATAAAATATTACTTGTCAAAGCGAAATAAACTTTGATCAAGTAAGGAAGTGAATGCTTAAAATACCTTACAATTTAAATATAGGCAAAAAAAGTTTTATGGTCAATAAGACCTTTATTTTCCATGACATTTTTTCTCACCTTTAGACTGGGACTGTACCCCTGCTTCTGATCTGTGTCTAACCACCCAGCTTCTCCCTGCCTGCTTTGCTTTTTTACCTGGGCCATCATTTCCTTTCTCTCTCCCCTTCAGATGAGTTTCAGCAATGCAACAGACTCTACAGTAAGCAAAATGGAGCCTTTCCATTTTACATGAAGGTACCAACAATACTGACGTCCCAGGAGAGAGTTGGGTAGAATGTCTTCATTGCTGTAATAAGCATCAATAATGGAAAACATAACTTTATGCCAAGTAACCTTTAGTTTCTTGGTTTGTGTACCTTTCCAAAATGTAAATATCTGGTCATGTGGGAAGAGGTTAACAGAAGTTCACCTCTTTCTACTTCTGTTACACAGAATTTTATGAGGGACTCTCCCAAATGTTATTACCACTGATACACATCTGTTTAAGTAGAAGGCACATTACACCTTGGAAGATCAGTATCTTTGGGGAAAATTTCCAGTCCAGCATTAAGTATTTAGCATTTCCCCATAACTATACTTACTCAGTCAATCCACTACATAAGTCCAAGTGTATACAAGTCTCAGTTTACGAAGTTGGGCTTGGATTGATCAAGGAACAACACACCCTTTCCCTTTCTTATTTATTTATTTTTGAAACACTAAACACCCCACCCTCTAATTCCCAGAAAAAGAATTTGACAATAGACTTTCAAACACTGTAGAAATTTTAAAAATATATACAGCCAACTGTGTGCTTTTATAATTACCTATAATTTCTCAATTTATTTATGGATAAAGTTAGTTAACACCCTAGTGGGGATTGAGCTGCTCAATTCAAGCATCACAATAGCCGGAGAGAGCTGCCAAGTTCCAGTACAATATTCCAGAGCCAAGATTATTTTAAAATTATTTTCTACTACAGGACAGGCTAGTTAGATATTATGCTGATTATATCCAATTTCAATGTCAAAATGGATGCATTTTCTGAATCTGAAGCTTTTAAATTACTTGAGGATTCAAAGCAAGTCAATATATACAAAAGTATCTCTTTTTTTCCCATTATCATTCAGTTGCCTCTGTAATTAATGGCATGTTGTGCCTACTACATAATTTCTGAGTCTTAAATAACCATCTGTGTTGACAAAATTTTCTGAACTAAATTTCAGCATTGTATTATTATTAAGAAGGAAGACCTAGTAGAATAGAATAGGTAGTGCTCAGTTTACTTTTCTTACTCAGCCATGAGGATGTCCTTAAGAAGAGCAAGGAGAAATTTTTTAATAACAAAATATTCCGAGGCAGTACCTTACTTGCTTTTGTCACTCAGGATTACATTTATTGTCTCTGGTTAGATGTGTCGTAAACACTAAGAGGACATTATTAATACTTTTTGTTAAGACTCAAGAAAGGACAAGAAGCTCTGACTGAAAGTGTATATCAGAACAGGTTTGTATTTTTGGCTTTTGGAGTTTTGCATTCACACCGTTGATATTGAGATATGTGTGCATGTGTTTTTAAAATATGGCAAAGGACAAAACCAGCCCTTCAGCCTTAGTCTGACAGCCCCTCAAACCCTGAGAGACATCCAAGCAAAGACTCTTTTATCAGTACATCTGGAAGTGAGCAGGAAGTACCACCCCACTGGACCTCCACCTATTACTTGTTTGACAGCTGGGAGGTAATGTATGAGCAAGCAGACAATGGGCAAACATGATGGGGTCATCCTTAATGTAGATAAATGAAATCTGATAAAACTCAGGGTTTTACAAGGCTGCTAATGAAGGCACTCAGGAAGTAATGGAAGGAAGACACGCAATATACAGGTTTTTTCCCCCACTTTCAAATGTCTTGCAACAGGACTTAAAATTTTAGTCCTAACTTCACAGATGAACTCCCTTCAAACCTTGAGGATGAGAGAATGCAACATCCCGTTTCCTTTTACTCTCAAAAGTAAAACCCACAGCTCAGTTCCTGAGGGTAGAGGTCTACAAGAATACAAAGGAAATGAAATCTCAGCCAATGTAGTTACTAAGCCTTAATTTTCCTAATAATTATGCTTAGTACAGTCAGTTAATCAGTGCAGTATTCTTTGGGACTGTCTCATTCAGAAACACAGCCTTAAAAAAAACAACCGAACAAACAAAAAACCCCCACAAAAATTTACTCTTTCAGGTGCCATAAAGTAACCAGACCAGCTTAGCTATGTTCAGTGAAAATAGCTGACTTTGAGAAGCTACTCCAAAATTGCCCAGTGGGAAAATGAAAATTAAAAAATCTTCAGGAAAAATATTATACTTCAATAAATTGCATATAAAAACCCAGGAAAACAATGAAGGGCACTTGGCTATGTGCATATATACTAACCAAATAATATTCTTTAAGGCAGGCATGAGAGTTAGACCACTATACACTTCAAGAAAAGGTCATAAGCCAGTGAATTATAATCAATGGTTTCCAATGATACAAAAATATTCTACAATAACTGTGATTATTAACATATTTTGTGGGTTTTTTTCAGTGAGGAGAAGAGTGTATAGAACAAACCCCCAAAAAATGAAACAAGACTAAAAATTTTTATATCTAACAAGTCACACACTAGAGCAGGGTAGAGTTTATACTGGAGATGGGATAAAACAAATATTGTAGAATTTATATAATATATGTATATAAATATATATTAAATATTAAATTGCATATATTAGTATATACTATACACTCTACATACATTTATTATATGTGTGTAATTACACATATATCCAACAAATTTTCATTATTTTAACAGAACATCTGTCTTGCTTTCTACATTTGTAAAACCAAAAAAACTGGAGAAAATGAACATTATCATCAACTACTTCAATTCATTGAAGCTGTTAGGGTGAAAGATCCTAATGAAATAAAAAAAACCACCTAGGTGAATCTGAACTGAAATTAAAAATTAATTACTGTACTGTAAAAATTAGTTCCGTTTATTAGCTGCTATATATCCTATGAAAACCTACAGGATGAAGAAATACTAACAGAAAAAGTAAAAATCTGACAGTTATACATAAGCACACAATTGTACAATATTATTTGTGTTGTGTATATAATACATTTTATATAGCAAATATATAATAACCATTTCAGAAAGGGTGTACAAACTGAGAGAAAACATGGATAAGGGCACTGTAAACAGCAAAAAATTCTACTTTTGTAGGAAGACTTTAAAACATATCCAAATGCAGCAATCTGATCTCACCTGTTTGTTCAACAGAAACAAAGATCTAAATGAAGTCTAAATCAACACTAAATCAATATTACATACCAGTATTTTTGTCATATGCAACTCCTAGCTGGTTTCCTTTTTCCAGATTCATCTCCTTTCTCATAATCTGCCTTTTCAGAATTGTTTTATTTGTATGATTTGCTTTTATTTTCATTATATACAACAGACTACTCTATCAATGTAGAAAAATAACTAATTACATGCCATTTTGGAGCTGTAACTCATTGAATGCTATTTTTCTCTGGAAAATTTTGAAGTCTGAGTTTTATTGTAATCTGACATTTACTTGCAAACAGACACGCACTTTAAAAAAATTATTTTATTTTTCTACATATTTGCATTTGACTATATTCAGTCTTAGCTTTCATCTATTCGTTTCTGGCTAATCAGGCATTAGAAGACACAGCTGGTTTTGATTAAATAATCATTTAAAAAATAAACCTGATTTATACTGAATCTTCATAGAAACTTATTGCTTTCATATTTTTATGTAATAAATTCAGACTTGAGAAATGCCAACTCACAGCTGATTATAAAACAGGATAATCCAATCAGAAAATATTTACTCTTTATAAAAAATATGGGGAGGGGTGGGTGTGTTCTTCTTTTAAATAGATGTGTAACATTACAGTGAAAGTAACTAGTTTTCATTAATAAATATTGTTCTGAAAAACATCTTGATTCCTATAAAAATACTTCTGAGTGAAAACCAAAGTCATAAAGTTAAAAAATATTTTTATATGATTGATAGAGGAAAACATATTCAAAGATACATCTAACATTCAAACATATTTTATGTTTCCACTGCTGAGCCAACCACATATTTTTGCTGCTTCTTGACCAAAGGAAGTGACCAAACAAGAAAGTCTCTCTCCTGTAGAAATCTGTAAGATCAACTTGCAGTAACTGGCTCTGCCAACTGAGAAGTATCTGTGTAATTCTCAAATAAAATGAGGTCTCTATATTAAAAAGACAAGCCACGAAATTATTCAAACCATTGCTGCAACCTTTCTAGAACAACCTTATGAACACTGCCTGTTCTTCTTCCAGCTGCAAAAGCCATTATTTAGCTGATAATGTCGTAATAGTTATGAAAGCACGTTAAAGAAAGAATTCTTTAGCAGTTTCCACTTCACTGATAACTTCAGCAACAATGTTAGAGATGAGCTGGAGAAAGAAACATGGAAAAAAGTAACCATATTAAATGAAGACTAGAAAAGAAAACACATTCCATTAAGAAAAGATTGCAGTCTTCAAAGGAGAATGTGAAGGCACAGCACTGGTAATCCATCACTTTTGGGCCAGGTCCCTTCACAAAATCAGTTATGTATCTTCTATCAGTTTCAAAACATTCCTCTTAAGTACTAGTAAGGGTCTCAGTATTGAGGCCAAATAAAATAAAAGCCAAACATCTAAACAGATATCTAAGGTACCAAATAAGTGTAGTTTGATTGCTGTTATAGTTTGATTGCTGTTATAGATGACAAGCATTTGCTAGGTACACATAGCATGCAAATTTTGGCTTTGATATGGTCTGCACAAATTTGTCTTAAAAGGTGCATCTGACAAATGTTTTTACTTCACCGCTTTTGAAAAAAAATATTCTTTCTGCATTCTGTGAATGCACTGTATTAACAATTATCTCCACGCACCTTTTCAGGGCTACTCAGTGTTCCCCTAAGTTTAGCTAAGATAATTTATCTTCTTGCTCTGAAAGGCTATCAGGCCAAGTGAGTAGACTAGATTATTACTGTTGATGCTATCACTCCAGAATTATTTTTTCCTCTTTTTTGAAACTGTTCCATGTCTTCTCCCCAAAATTTGTCCTTTCTGGGACTCCTGCATACGGCTCAGTCCCACCTCCTTGTGAGCAATTCTTTGCTCTTGTCCACTTACAATTTAGGTTGCTGTCTCCAAATGCAGGCACTAGAGTCAGCTGGGCAACAGAAGACAGCACTAATCAATACAATGCAATACCATCTCTCATATATGAATAGTCTATGTATAAAGAATAGCTGGAGCAAAAAATATCTAAAGTATTCTTGCAGGCAGGCATCAGTCTCTTGGTGCAAGTCTCTACTTTATGGCTGAGGCACTGCCCAACCACATGGTGTCCAAGAAACTGGACAGAGACCTTCAGAGTGACACTCCATGCTAATCTGAAGAGTGATGAGATTTTAAAAAAACTTCATCGCTATTTCTGTGCATTTTGCTGCCCTATGCACTTCATGAATGAGAGGAAGCTCCACTTAATTTGAGCCAACTTTCTCTTCTGTAAGCATAGAAACCTAGGAGGACTTCAAGACCCTGTAACCCATAAATAAGGGTTTAATGTCACGGACAGTCAGCAAGTGTGCAGAAATTCTACTCATGTTGAGGTCACAAAAGCAGTAGTATAACTATAACGTATGTTTCAGAGCAGATAGCCAAAACTTCCAGATTTCTTTATGCAGATAAGACAAATCAGAACAGGACCCGGAGAAAAACAGAAAAAGTCTTTTTCATTTCATAACGGCTCAAATAAATTTAAGGAAACTGCTTATGCACAGGAATTCTGATAGTGCTCATCAAGCTATCTAGGCCTTTGCAACACATACAAAGACAACAGCATTAGCACTAACCACCATAGGATTTTAGACTGCTTAAAGAGTACTATCAATTTAGCTGGGTGTTTGCACAAGGAAAAAGAAAAGTGCACACAAAATGCTGATTAGGGCTCAATTAGAGGGGAAAAATTTACGATGACTAGGATATCCTGCCTCCACCCTATCACGTAACTCTGCCTGCCTACCTAAACAAATAAAGAGTTGTATGATTTACATCCCTTCATGTTAATTAACCTTCTTTTCAAGTTTTCCTTCAAACTCAAATAAGTGTTTTAAAACAATTTAAAATATTAATTTTTGTTTGCTTTTTTTAGAAATACTAAGCGCAACAATTGTTTGTAAAGTAAACTGACATTAGGAAAATGTATGAAGGACTTAAAATGCTACAGTAACCAGAGTATCATTTAATATTCAAATAGTGTTTTAAGGCTATGAACTAATGTATTATGTAAACCGTGCTGCAATATCCACAAGTGACATCTTACCCAATAAATACAATAAAAAGCATGTGTATGGGTGTGTGTGAGAAAGAGATAAGGAGTTAGCTATAAAAATGAAGTTCTTAAATAAAATATATTTTAATTGATATGAATTTGGCTCTACTTAACATGCTTATGTCAGTCTAAAAAATTATTAATTGCTCTGACTTAAGATCAGAGATTCCCATACTGGCTGGATGGTGAAGAGTCCACCTAGAGAAGGGAAAGAATTACTTTCAGAAGAAACTTTAAAGATGAGTGTTGATAGAGGAGTTTCCTTGCATTATATTCGTTGTGTTTCTGGCTTCATTACCAACTGCCTCAAAAGCCAGAATATACATGGTATTTTAAGAAGCAGGCTGAAGTGCCAGGTTCTTTGCAACCCTACATTATAGTTCAAAAACTTCCTTAGTAACTATTGACAATACGGGCCTGGGACTTGTGTCCACCAAAATACCACAAACATTCTTATTCATAATAGTGTGTTGGTAGCCACTTCTTTGCAAAATAGCTGTTAGTTTCTCTACATCCTGAACAAGATACCATCTATTCCTACATAGCAGAGAAAGAAAATCCTCAGAGATCTCATGAAATTTTTATTTTAATAACCAGATTTGTGTCTCTTATAGAAAGCAGTCATTTTAAAAGGTTATGGTGAGAAGCAACTAAATTAATTGAAACAATCTAACCTTAGCTAGAGATTTTATTTTTCTCCTCACAATTATTTTGGTGACTTGTTTCAGAGGCTTTCAGTGGATAGAGAAGACTTATCAGGCTCAGCTCACCTCGCCATCAAATTTTGACTTTACCATATCATGGCATCACACTACTGTTTGGTGTAAAAGAAAAGAAGGTATTTTCAGCATCTTCTCAAGTGTAAGATATTGACACATTTCACTACTAGGTAAATGAATATCACATGATATTCATCAGGATTACCCTAATGTCCTGAGAAAAAGGTCAGTTTTCACCCAGCACTTCTTAGCCTGAACAACAGCTTGATAAACATTTCAAACAGAAGTGATGGTTGTTCTTAGATACAGCAGATAAAGATTTATATCTTTATGAGCTCCAGTTCAATTTCAGGCTGTCAAAAACCACGCAGGTGTGACTGCTGTAACAATATCACCTTACAGTATCCTTGAATTCCAGTAAGAAACTCTAGCTAGCCTACAAATTATTGTTTTAGGAATAGAGAAAGCTGTGAACCCAAACACTTTTAATCCAGTAACATACTAGGCTCATTTTTATACTTGGAGACGGTTCATGTTGCTGTTCAGAGGCTCCTAAATTTAGATCCAGTTTGCCCTAGAAATCCATTCAGCTTCATCAGTGAAAAATGCAAGAAGATTAATCTTTCTGTGTCTCAATAAACAGTTGCCTCTATTGTATTTTAGAACATGACAGCGGAAACTTTCTGGGTACTATGTAAGAATCAATCATTTTATACTTTCCATGCAGTATCTCTAACATTGTTACCTATTTTTGTGAAATATCCAAGGAGCAATATGACATCATGTAAAATGCTTTTTAGTATTACACTAATAAGTTTTTGGGTTGCTAACTGAGAAAGAGATAACTAACTGAATATCAAAGCTACTATTTAGTAACCTGCAAAGATGGCTGATTACAATCATCTTGTGCACATACCAAAACTAATTACTGGACTGAACATTTAAGGAAACAACTACTGTACCATGTTCAAATAGAAATAAGACTTAGCTCTTCCTGTGTTTTGATCTTTATTGGTGTCCAAGTTATCATTTAATCAGAACACTCCCAAACCATTTAATACTTCCAGTATGGCCTAATCAAAGTCACAGTGTGAATAAAACAGTAAAACAGATTAAAACTAATTAAGCAGTGAAATAAAACCTTCTTTCCAATAGAGGAATGCAGTTTTTTAAGGTCTGGTAATGTGATTATCTTGATTGTCTTTCTGGCCTCATTTCAACACTTCATTATTTTAGTTTCAGATGAAATAAATCTGAAGGGGAATAGACATCCGCTTCAACTTAGTTTGTTTTGGCATAGCATTCAGTAAAAGACTTTCATTTACGTACAATATGATTTCATAAAATAGGTTGCAATTACCGCACAACATATGCCACCATTCTCATTCATTAAATCCACGCAATAATTTTTGCTTTTCAAAAATCCACAGATTCTTTTCCTCCTCTGTGAATTTGCTTCCCAATCATTCCTTCATTAATTAAAATACAATTACTATTGAAATAACCGTTTCTGAAAACCTCTAATTTAGTACATATTAGGCATTTTATTTTACAAAAAGTAGGAAGATAATTTTACTCAGACTGTTTTTAGAAGCTAAAAATAAAACTAATTACAGAACAATTGGATTTTACAGAACTACAATATAGCCAGCTAATTATTTAAAAAAAAACATATTTCAAACAACAGTACAAAACCATTTCATTTAGATATAGTCTTGATGATCTAGTCAAGTAAATGTTGTTTTAAGATTGAGAAGAGTGTAAAGAAGAAATCAGTCAACAAGACTTCAGTTTCACAAAGATGGTTTCTAGAAGAACACCAAAGCACTGACACAAATTTTCTAGGAATGCTGGAGTTCTGTGCCCAGGTGGATCTCTAATATTATTTAGGGAAGAGAAATGTACGTATGATACTGCTTTGTGGTAACACAATAAACTAGACAAACTGTTGACATGCTTTGAAGGCCTACATTCTATGTCTTTCTGTGATTTCTGTAAATAAATTCCTTAAAAAATAAGAAGTACTTCTGACTCAGTTGCAAGAAGTAGAAAAACATAAGGTGTATTGGTCACCAAAACAATTTATCAACTTTTCTTCTGTAGAGGTTACTTGGGTTCATCTCTGGATGTCCATTGCTCGGACTCTTTTTCTGGTTTTGTCCATTTGCATCATTTCCAACAAATAAAATCCAAAGAGCAATGCAATTTCCTGAGAGAAGCTCTAAGACTCTGGCAACATTTAGATATATCTTCTCTTACCGTCTAAGAGAATATTGTCAATAATAATAATTTTTTTAAAGTATCACATTATCTGCTCTCAATACAGACTCCTGTTGCTAATAGATGACCTCCTTTCCCCTCAGTGATCAGACAAGTTTTGAGACATTACTCTTATTCTACATCCATTTATTTCAATGAACTTGATCAAATTTTCACTAAAATTTCAAAATTAAAACCAAAAGTTTTCTTTTGCTTCTATTAATTGCTGACTACAATTTTAAACTGATACAGCCAAACTCCATATTATTTCAGTATTTTGACATAGATTCTTTTCTGGAGGAATGCTAAGTTTAGCAGTGTGCATCAGCAATTGCAAAAGAAAAAAATGTTACATGGATGTGAAATTACTTCAAAATCTAATATGAAAAAGCAAGAAAATTCAAAGTAAAATTTCCACTGACTATAAATCTAAATATGTATGGGAAAAAATACACAGGTACTAAAATCACACAGCTGTTCTATACTGCACTTACATTACAGTGTTCTTTTCTTTCACTTTTTGTTTTCTATAGATATTTTCTCCTTTTTGTTTTTCTTTGTTCAAATAAAAGATCCTATTTGTCCCTTCAATTAACAGAATATACCATAAACAAATGTAACAGTTTAAAAGAAATTGAAAACTGCTTTTGAATTGTACATAAAACTATATCCAATAATAATGCTAATACATTAATCTTTATAAAACTATGTGTTGTTGACAGAATAAGTCCCTTTGTATTCCTGAATAAAAACCAGAGGTATACACAGGCTAAATGACTTGCTGGTGGCAGAACACAGAAAAACTTAAAACAGAGCTAGGAATGGAGTTGCTTATATCTAGTTTACTTTCTGGTAAAATTTACATAAATCAACTGATTTTGAAAATGGTTATCCCCTTTCCTTTATAAGAAGTACATCAGTTAAGCATCTTTATTATCAATAAGTCATTAGGATTTATAATATATAATATTTTCGATTAGATTAAAGATATGCAAGTATTTCCACAGGTTTATATGGGATCAGAAATTCAGATTCAAACAATGATTACATGTCATCTACAAGAGTAAGCTTTTGTGTTGACTGCTATTTGCCATATCACTCAGTACTATGTTCCATAAGAAAATACTAATATACAAATATATTAACTATTGATATCAGAAACTGTTACATCTCTTAATTTTCCTTGAACTGCCATAGTTAACTAAGTGTGCTTTTGGATGTTCTGACTCACGGTTTCATTCAAAGCTTATTAAACTCAGTGGCAAACTGTTTAGGGATCACCAATACAGATATCAGGACTAGTTCCAAGGTCCTCTTCCAAAATTTAAAATGAAGGCTTCAATTTTCTGTCACTATCCTCAGCCTTTACAACACCGCAGATGGCTTTAAAGTATCACAAGATGAAAAATGGAACATCTGTTGAAAACAACTTTGGTGACATGAAAGAAAACAATTTATTAAATTTTTTTGGTTTTAATATAGAACAAGTTACCTAAAAAAGCCTGAGGGATTTTCTTAGGACCAAACTATACATTTTTCCCATGTTCAATACATGTTTTTTCCATTAAATCTGTGTTTGGTATTGTAATTTGTCTTTAAACAGTGCTTACAGAGATAACATTAAAAGTTGCCATGTAACAAACGAGATTTCCTCTTATTGTGAAGAAGAAAACACTCCCTCTTAGTCACAGTTAGTGCAGAAGAGGGGGGAACACAGTTACAAGACTGTTTCTTTATTTTGTTATGGTTGCCAAATTGGACTACATTCACATTCATCAAGTATTTCAAGAAAGCTCCTTTCTTAAATTATTTCAAGTGTTTCATTTTTTTGAGTGTAGTTTAATTAAAAGAGAGGCAGATTAATGCTGAAAGTTAATTGCAGCATTAAGATGAAAACTCTGTTTAACAGAATTCCAACTTTAAAAAAATTAACACAGCTTTTTCATTATGAAAATTAAAATCCACTATCACCTGACAATATGAAATTATATTAATTTGGAAATAAACTGTTAAGACTAGATAGAGTCCTAAGAGTTCTCTTAGAAAGGATAGCATCTTAATAACTTGCACTGTATTTAGATATTCCAAACAGAAGCCCTCATCATAGTCTGTGTTACAAACATCAGCACTGGAATTTTTCATTGGCTGAAGGCAATTTACAAATATACTATTGTTTTAACTCACTAAAAAGAACTTCAAATTCTTCTCTGTTCTGTTCACCAAACAAATCTAAATTTTCATAAGGACAAAAGAAGAACTTAAGGCTCATAGTATAGCAGTAAAATGACACAGCTATAACCATCTGCCTGAAAAATACAGTATTTGACAGAATAATGCTAACAACATTTTGGGAAAAACAAAGTTCTGTGTTATGTTTATGCATTTGCTGAGACTCATTATATCAAGTTCAATTCTAATTCAAGTAAGAAATATTGGTATCTCAGTTCTGAGATATCATTCTTATTACCATACTCACTCTCATTGCCATACACAGTCACCAGGGATAGTATAGGGAAAATACATAGTGCCCAATACAGATGTCCTCATATATCACCTCTCATTATTTCTTCACTTATCTGAAGATTAAACTATCTACACCTGACTTCAGGGGTAAGCGACCTGTGTCGGCTTCCTTTTAAGAATACTCACACATACTCAATACTGTTATATCTCAGCTTGTCTGCTTCATAATGCACCATAACTTACCTCCTACCAATTGCTTGCAACCTGCTCTTAAACAGATTGGATTATGAATAAAGGCTTTTTGTGGTGAAAATTTGTGAGAAAAAAATAATAATTTGTATCAGTTGGACTGAAAAAAGCAGCAGCTTCCCTAAGCTCCTGTAACTAACATGGCTATGAAGCATTTCCTTGGTATGTTTTTGTTAACACAACTGTCTTTATGTTTCTGTGACCAATTCACTTTTTGGCTTTCACCTGGAAATTATTCATGGTATTTTGGCCAGTAAGGGGCTGAAAGGCAGTACCATAAATATATAACCAAAAGCTGCAAAAAATCACTTGTCTGGTGACCCAGCAGTAAAAGAAAGAAGGATCACATGCCACATCTATTTGACTCTGAGATAAGCCAGTACTTCCAAAGCTTTGCCAACCCTGACTCCTTCCAGAAGTCCTGCTTTGGATAAAGTCCTGCCTGAATAAAGTCAAAGAGGGCTATAAAACTTACGGAGGGCAGGCCACTCTGGGAAGCAGACACCTTTGTTTATATTGTATCATCAGGACGCCAGATATCATGCAAGAAAACGTCACTGGGAGTCATTTTTACATCTCCTCTTCACTGTCCTATAATTTTTGCTGGAGTAACAAGGGCATCACAGAGGAGTCCAGATATTAAAGAGAATAAAGGGGGAGTGTGTTGTTATGCCCATATAACTCTTACCTAGCTATAAGCCTAACCTACAGCCTTTTCAATTTGGTTAAAAGAATTTTATTTACTCTTCTGTAAGCCCCATCACTGGGATTCTGAAGCCAATGCCAATTCTTTGGGCATTCACTTTTAAAATGAATAAAACACGCACACAGAACAAACAAAGGGTTCAGAGTGGAAGAGCCTCACAGCATGAATAAAATTATTATAAGTAGGCTTATTAATAAATGCCAACTTATTTGCAGATCTTTACTAACATGTTACACTGGTATTTCAGTTTGCACTGGTGGGCCACTTCAGAGTTTTCCAAATATGTTCTCTCATTTTGTTCTCTTCTAGAGCCTAGAGAATACTGTGCACTCTTCTTGTGAATAAACTTGAATGCATTCCAAAATAAAAATAACTTTTTTTCCTCTTATAGAAAAAGCCAGAATGCTATTAATACCTTCAACAGTCAGAGTCAAGCCAGGTTGCTACAATCTGTTTAAATAATTTCATAGCAAATTATTATAGCTGATTAAAATGGAATTGTCTCTAAATGGCAGTGTCTACCACACTAGCCAAACTATTACATGATACACACTGAACAACACAAAACCAAAACAATCTTTGGAATATGCTTTGATACCAGATTGTCATATGACTTTATCAATTTGACAGCTAGTTGGCATTCAGCTTGTCATTTGGAGGTTTTTTTTTGCCATTATCTGACAAAATCAAAATGATACCTCGAGATTTTCCAGCAATACCATGAATAGTCTGACACCTTTACCATTATATACTTTTAGCCAAGTCAGACAATGGTCTGTAGGTTTGCTTTGGTTTATGATAGATAGCTAGTATTTGAGGTATGTGGTATTTATCAGGAATTTACTGAACAAGGGAAGTGACACAGAATCATAGGATGGTTTGTGTTGGAAGGGACCTTTAAAGGTCATCTAGTACACCCCCCCCTGCAATGAATAGGGACATCTTCAACTAGATCAGGTTGCTCAGAGCCCCATCCAACCTTACCTTGAATGTTTCCAGGCGTGGGGCATCTACCACCTCTACGGCCAATTTTTTTCCTTGTATCTAGTCTAAATCTACCCTCTTTTAGTTTAAAAACATTAACCCATCTCCTGTCACAACAGGCCCTACTAAAAGGTTTGTATCCATCTTTCTTATAGGCCCCCTTTAAGTATTGAAAGGTTGCAATAGGTCTCCCTGAAATTTTCTCTTCTCCAGGCTGAACAAACCAAACTATCAACATTTCTACATAGGAGAGGTGTTCCAGACCTCTGATTATTTTCATCACCTTCCTCCGGGCCCGCTTAGATCCATGTCTTTCCTGTGCTTAGGACTCCAGAGCTGGATGCAGTACTTTAGGTCGAGTCTCACAAGAGCAGAGTAGAGGGGGAGAATCACCTCCCCTGACCTGATAACCCCTCTTCTAGCAATGCAACCCAGGATACGGTAGACCTTCTGCTCTGTGAGTGCACATTGCTGGCTCATGTCCAGCTCTTCATCTACCGTTACCCCCAAGTCCTCCACAGGGCTGCTCTCAATCAGTTCATCCCACAGCCTGTATCGATACTAGGTATTGCTCTGACCTAAGTGCAGGACTCTGCACTTGGTCTTGTTGAACCTCATGAGCATGTCATGTGAAGACTGAAAATATCTCAAGCACAGTTTCTAATTCAGCCATACTTCTTGTCACCATCTGTACATGAACAATGAATTTGATCTAAGAAGTTCAGTTGCTAAAGATGATGCACTGAGTAAAAAGCTCCAAAATGTAATGCATGAAACCTTCCATCAATTTTGAAAGAGGTGCTAATAAACTGTGTTTGTGCAAGTGCAGCAGTACACGTTTCAGTGATATTTTTGTGATATCTCTGCTTTAGTTCACTGCAGAATACAAGATAACAAGATAATCTACATTTGTCACTTCTAAACTAGCTAAAGGAAATATATTTCTTACAGTGTGCTGGTAAAATTCTGTGAATGAGACTTAATGATGCTAAGGTAAAACTTGACAGATTTAAAGAAAAATAATGTTTTATGGGTGCCAAAACCATCCAGTCCATTAAACATCATAATTTTTCATCTTTTGTAGTGTTTTGCCCTGATTATTTCACTTCAGAAAATTCAACTATGTGTTGAACTTTTCAGGACTTTTCAGCATAAGGTAAAGAAACTGATCATCTCTGAATGAACTTGTCTGTTATCAGAAATAGTCACAATAGCAGATATTAGAAGCTGCATGTTGTTCATGTGAGTCTACACCTTATGTTGCTAAACATTCCTTTACTAATCTGTCCTTAACGCCCCTTCAGTCCAGCAATACTGCCTACTTCTTTAATTATTTCTTGACTTGTCATGTTCTTGTAGTCATTCTTTTCTCCACACACAGAGTGAGTCCAGAATGACATAAAATGAAGACTTCAGGATCAAAAGGTCAATCTCACAGTTTTAGTGTAATTCCCATTAAAGCAGCTATAACTTCTAACCCACATATTTATATCACAAACAGGCTGTAAATGCAAGGTGGCCCTACTTTTGTGACAAACAAAACCCCGCAAAACCAACTTTTATTGCTATTTCCTTCTTACAGGTCTGAAAAATACATTCCACCTCAAGTACCTGTGTAGAGTACCACTCTATCGCAGAGCTGTTTTTCAGAAGGTTAATTTTAATAGAGATTTTTTTTCTAATGAAATCAAGATATTGTATTAAGATATTTCATATACTCCACCCAATATGTAAACTACAGTAAACCCAGCAGTGTGTACACTCCTGTGTGCTTAAGTTTTTCAGTCATCTATTATTTCTAGCAGCCAGAGAGAACCCCTTCAAGTCTTTCATCGATTGGAAAGCCGATTGTTTTCTTTGGAATCAGATTCAAGGCATCACTTGGCACATAACCCATGACAAGCACTGGCTAATCCGTCAACATGACAACACAAATGAAACTGAAATCCTACTGTCCTCACCATGCATTGTGAAACCTGCAGGTTAGAACCAGATGATGTTCTATTACACTCACTGTGTGTTCAGTTAAATACAACGAAAAGCAGCATCTGACTTAAGAAAAGATGAAAGAGGTGGACAGAAATCAAAGCACATTTCTAAACCTTGGGAAGTAACAATTTTCCTTTAAATTGGATCACAAGGTCGCATGGATACACAATAATAAGGTTTTATATGGTCAAGTTTTTGATTACTTAGAGCAAATCGTATTCTATGGAGTTTAGTAGAAAAAAAACACAAAAGGGGATGTATGGCATTAAATCTGTCAGAGAACCTTGTTCTGAAATTTGTGGAAGTGATTTGCATTATGTCACTTACACTTGATGGTATAGATGTACCAGGTACATCACTGGTGTGGGAAGACCTAGAAAAAAAGATTGTAACTGGGGAAAATCCTGCAATATCCTGTTAAGAAAGCAATACACATGGAAGGAAAGGAAAAATACAATATACACACACACACACACACAATATCAGTACACAAATAGAAATGTAAGAACAAACAGATGAATAATTTTTCAGATTTCAGTCAACTTTCTATAGTCCCTCAAGTATTACTTGAAGTAATGTAGGAGCAATATGTGAAGTAATGTAGGAGTGTATTTATCTTTTCACCAGCTGAAAACTAAAAGGCAGTTCTTTTCTAGATTACATAAATTCACCAAGTTTCATGTCCTAGTAGCTAAACTGTAAAACTCCTTCTGTGTTCCAGAATGTGTGTCCTACACTGAAAAAAAATTACAGATAAGATGGTGGAGACCTTTCCTAAAATATATAAAAATAAATTTTACTTTACTATAATCTTCATCTTCATAGTTTAATATCCATTTATACACCTACATTGAATGTATTTAGATATTTTTGCCTGTGTACAAATGACTATGAACAATGAAGAAAGAGTAACTTTTTATAACAGAATACCATTAGGTTGGATCTTCTGGTGTTATCTAGCACATTATAAGTTTTATACCTACAGTGCATATATAGATGTGCACTTATGTAACATATGAAAGAAAGTGCTTATTTTATTAGTACCTCAAACCTGCAAATTTATCAAATCTAAAGACTATTGTGAGATTTTCTAATTCCTTGAGCTAAACCATAGCAAAGAGCATGTTTTCTGCTTTAGTATATAAAAATCTAGTATGTCAACATTTTTCTGAGTATATCTCATTTCTATTTACAAATTGTTTGGATTTCCCTTTCCTTTTCCTTCAACTTTGTTAAATATATTTTCTTTACAATAATTTTCTAAGATTGTATCTCTTTCTAGTGCTGATAGTTAAACAAGTTATTTCAATGACAAGGTCTTTGGTTATCAGACTTGACTAGTTCTCACCCATTCATTTCTATCCTGCCACTTCATCAGCTTTACCATCATAATTATTTTTGTGACTGCTCTCTAACACATAACCATTAAGTGATCTAGTTAATAAGATGTGCAAAAAAGCAGGTAGGGGTAGAACACAGCCAAGAGCAAGCAGAGATGGAAAGAAAAGTTGAGGAAGGAGACAGCCTGCACAAACTCACCCTCTGCTGGAAATCTAATTAAATCTCAGCACTACAAAAGGTTATAAAACTGGTTCTAAATCAGATAATATCTATTAAATATCAAAACTGTCAACTTTATTTATATTATCACAATAACCAAAGCAACACATATTAAAATTGTCTTCTGTGGGAGGGTATAAACATTTGCACTCAAATATTTTTCATTCACATTTATTGTATTTAATAAGAATAATCTTACATATACTTGAAGACAATTATTCATAAGATTTTGCTTAAAGCAGTGACCAAAATGATGCTGGAAAGAAAAAGTAATCAAATTGCAGTTTCAGACAACAGTTGACATTGCTCAGATTAACATAAAAATTGTTAACATCAGAAAGAGATAAAAGAGAAGCAAAAGAACAGAAGTAGCATATTGGTATTCTTATTAAACCAGTGAAACTCAAATACTTTGTATCCTTATGCTTAACATATTCTAAGTTTTGCCATGTTACAGAACCCTCTTTCTATCATATAAGTTGTGGAGTTACGGCTGTAGATCATACCAGAAAATAAAAAAAGAATAAAATTATGTGTTTTGTAGTAGATATCTTGTAGCTCTTTGATCTTTAGAAGAACATTATGCATTTTAAAAGAAAAATAAATTATTTCTTTTTCTTTCATTTTTACAAGTTTAAGTTTTCTAATTTACTTACAGAAATATGGCTCAAGACCCACTAGTTAGTTGTAGGTTTCTGGAATGTTGGTTTTTGTCTGTTTGTTTTTAATGCCACATACACTCACAGATAAATTTGTAATTTAATTTTTCCCAGCAGTCTTTACTGAATATATTTTGTAATCTTATTTTCCCATTCTGGAGTTTACAAAACTCTTTCAGTAGTAGTAGCAGCTACATTTGCAACAACTACAAATGTTAGCTGTTGACACTCTTAACTCTGTACCTAGATACATTTCACTTCAATACATTTAGTGATGTATATACCACAGTTTGGAAGGTCCTGCTTTAACCTGAATTCTTTAGATCTTCCCCCAGAGTTACTACATTTTACTTAGCTCTACAACGGTCCATTTTTCTTATTATTTAACATTTCCTCTGAGCCTTGCAGAAGAGAGGTCAGGGACCAAGAATTAATTTGGATTAGTATATCAAACACCTCTCATTTAAGATTAGATTGTTTTAAAGTTTGAAACTGTTTGACTGAATTAATATAATGTGAAAGCACAGGCACAATGATTAGTTTCTGTGCCCATGTTTGTTTTACATTAAATCCAAACCAACTGACAGACTTAATCTTGTCTTATATATATATTCATTAATGAAGAAACAAAGTATACCCTATGTATATTTCAGTTGGCAAACAACAATTTTCACCTAAACATAGGGAACTTTCTGGGGAGGTCCCCAGTTTGTTCAAAAGCTTTCATTGTTTTTGCAGCTGAAACTACTTCTTTCTGTTCATACAAAGAAATTTCCCATATCAAGGGATTTCAGATTTGGCAGAAGAAAAGAGAGTTTGCACTAATTTCTATACTTGGGCTCTTTCTTCCTCTCTACAAACTTCATAAATCTATACATTTTAAGACACAATGTGATGTCACAATTCTAGCAACCTTACAAAAATGAAATGCAAATGCTTTTAATTGACATAGAATACTGTGGTGGGTTGACCCCAGCTGGCAGCTAAACCCCTACCCAGTCATTATTTGCTTACTTCCTCCCAGCGAGATGGGGCAGAGAATTGGAAAGGCAAAAGCAAGAAAAACTCCTGGGTGAAGATAAAGACAGTTCAAGAATTGAAGAAAACGAACAAACAAAAACCTGAGCGATGTAAAAGTCAGTGACTACTCAGCACCTTCCAATAGCAGATGGATACCCAGGCAATCCCTCAGCAAAGGCTACCTTGGAAAAACTCTCTGCTGGCAATTTTGTTGCTGAGAGTGACATTATATGGCATGGAATATCTCTCTGGCCATTTTGGGTCAGCTGTCCCAGTGCTGTCACCTCTCAGCCTCTTGCCCACCTCTGACCTGTTTCCTGGGGGGGACAGAGTGAGAAAAAGAGAAGGCCTTGACACTATGCAAGTGATAAGCAATAGCAAAAATATTGGTGTTATCAACACCGATTTAGTCACAAATCTAAAATATAGCACCATATGGGCTGCTCTAGATAAAATTAATCCCATCCCGAGAGCTCCAGTACAGATTGTAAGAATTACCAAAAGCTGTGTTAAATCACAAGAAATAACAAAGTATAAATTTAGAAAATAGCCTGACGGTATGTTTGTCTTAATGTTGTCCAAAATTAAGTAAAAAGTCTCTTAAAAATGTATTTCACTATTGATTCACCTACAAGAATAAGGTTCTGTATAGAGCCATGTAAGAAATGCAGCCCTTCTAAAGACAGTTTGTAAGCTCACCTCAGGCCTTTTCTAAAGGGTATCCTGGGAGCTGTGATTTGGGTTATAATAGGATTATCAATTAAAATGGCAGTTAGAGCTGGGATGCAAATGAATCAAGTTTTAACATAAAGCTGCTCCAGAGGAATGTTTAATCTGAATCAGTCATAGTATTAGTTCACTTTGTTTCAAATGACATTTGTATACTTCATCAAAGGAAGTGTTTATAATGAATGTGCAATCATTTTTATTTTAACATTTAATGCCTATAAAAAGTAAATGACTGGCAGCAGGAAAAGAGGACACAATACAAACCTCCTGTTCCACCAGTGACCTCTATCATGAGTTACAGCTACTGCCTTCTGCAGATGTCAGAGAGAGTTTATTATTCATGTTCCTTCATCCCAAAGCACTGCCCAAATGTACAATGAAGGGGGAAAACATGAGTGGCTATAGTGCAGGCAGTGAAGTCTGTAAACCCCTGAGCCAGCTGAAACCAACCCTAATCCTGTTCTGTTAAGATCTGCAGTATTCTTCAACTTAAAACAGGTTTGGGGCAAGAATCTTGCATTTGTCAAAGCAAGGAAAGCATAGCTGTATCACCATTAATAAAATTTAAAATGAAGTTTTAATGAAAGAAAATAAAAGGAATTTGTCCACATAATTTGCATTTTTTAGAAAAAAATCTTGAAAGTAAACTGGTTTTGGCTATAATGTCCTTGAAATTACAAGTGAGCATTTCTGATTGGCAGTGGATCAGGTTTCTTCCTGTTTCCTTAATATAATAGGGAACATGTGCAAGCACAGCTGGCTACTGACAGAAAAACGAAGCAGGTTTTACGTCAAACTGGGAAGGCAGACACCATCCGGAAGTAATCTAGCCAAAACTAATGAAAAGGACTGATGTACATGCAGCCACTGAACACACCGGTGCTTTCATCATAGTCAGAAAATGGTTTTGCAGAGATTTCAAATCCATGACAGCTACAGAAACACTACAACAATATGCTTTGTTGTTGTTGTTGTTTTTTCTTGGAGTTAAAAATCTTTAGAAAACACATAACTTTATATCAGCCTTGAAATTTTTCAAAAATGAATACAGAACTGTGTTACATCTAGATACCTATGCTCTTCTTTTATGTAGAAATGGCAGTACAACATAACACAAGCTTCAAAAATCTGAGAATCTTCAGTGGCCAGTTGGTTGGGCTGAGAATAAAAGTAATCTTGAAATTGAAATTGTAACCAGTCCCACCAATCTATTTTAAGGCTTTATCCTTACTACTGGAGTTAACTACTGAAGCACGCACTGGAACAAACTTATATATTCCCTTCAGGATTCTAAAATATAGAGCTGTAACAATTGAAATACTGAGCTAGAGGTGCAAACAAACCTCCTTTCCCAAGTCAGCATGAAGGCTTTAACTGTCCTTAAGGTACTGCAGCTAGCTCTAGGGCCTCTGACATAGTTCAGAGATGAACCAAAAATACTTACTTATATAAGTCTTCTTACTAAACAGCTTCAGCTTCCCTCCTATCACAGGGTACAACTCATAGGAATACACTGAGGTCAGTAGCATGACCCCAGTGAGCTGAAACAAAACCAGAATTCATTCATTTTATCCTTTTTTTTGTTCCAGAAGTCAGGCATGGAAATGTCATTTCTTGCTTTCCTATAGGTTTTCCCACACAATTATCAAGAAGTAAAAAAAAAAAAAAAAAAAAAGGGTTTTATGTTATTCAATCATTCCCTATATATTTTTAATGTACCATTTAGGGGATTAGACAGTACTATTCCTGTTTAGCACTAAAAACATCAGCTAGCTTGAAATATACCAATGGACACTTATTCACAGGAGAATGTTGCAGTAGATAATAAATAAGAGAGTATTTGTAGTGTAAGAATATAGACAAAGTATAGCAACGATTTTTCCATCCTGTGTAAAAGTACTGACCAAAAAACAGAAGCCTTTAATCATTCCTCTAGTTAGGAAAGAAAAAAAAAAAGTCAATCCAGAGTTTAAAAATCTTTTTTCATTTTTATGAGCAGGAACAGAGATGATAGAATCACATCTAAATAGAAATAAATAATATCAGAGACAGAGATGGGCATACCACATAACCAAGGCCTTTTATTTTCAAAGTGGGCTGTTTATTACACTTGGACAGGAAAATCTAAATCTCAACAGTTTTTATGGCACACTTTTATGGAACCCTCTAAACAAACAAACCAAGTAATTAAATGATACTGTGGCAGCAGAATGTGTGTTTCATTCATCTTCAGCCAGATGTAGCCAAACCTCCTTTCCCTTTCTATTCCCCTCTTGCTGGAAAGGAGGAAGGGAACATCTCAGCCTCCCATTCCTTTACACTGGCTTTCTTCCATGACTCTCATGTTTAGATGTACTTAATTATCACTTAACCTCTTATAATTTCAGTCATTCCCATGCAAGGACTGATTATTTTGTATTTCTCTGCATAGGTGACTGTTAATGCATCTTCAGTATTGATCACATTAGTTATGTCCAGTTTGTATTATTTGTGTTTGTATTGTATTTTTTTGCTTTTTAGAGAAAAATTTCACCCAAATGCTAAAAATTAAAAAAAAAAAAAAAAAAGAGAGAGAGAGAAAAAGCGTCCATCCATATTCTGAAAAAATATATTTGGGAAAGAATTTTAGAATACCATTACTTTAACATAAGTGATGTAGGAAGCTTTCATTTCATGCTAGTAGGTCTAGTAGTGTTGGTCCCTGTCCTACCCATCTTCCACAATGGTTTGCAAACTACCTTACCATCCCACTTTCAGAAGGCACACACTTTCATCCAATGCCATCTCATTCAAACTCTTAATCATACAAATTATAACTTCCTGTAGTTATCAGAGTCAATATGGAGCAGTAAGTCACACAAATGGTCTTAGTACTGTTATCTGTATATCAGGTATGTGAATGATTCCTCAATGGGCAGGCACTTTCAGAAAGAAGTTATTACCAGACAGGTATAACAGATATGAAGCACAATTGCTGACAACTTTCACATAATAATAGTTCTTCAGCCCCCAGCATGTCTTGGCTGGCATCTATGGGAAAAGGAAAATATTCTTTAACACTAGGATATCCCAGTGCAACACGGTAATACAAAACACAGTTGCTCCAAACACATCCAGTGCCAAAAAGTTAAAAGGCTTTCAAAGAGTTGCTATGCAAAACTACAGTAGGATTTTTTCTTAAAATGGGGAAATAAACTGTCCTGGTTTTCTACAGAAATTGTGTTGTAATTTTGTTTAGTTCTTCACTACTCTTTTTTGTGGCATTGTAGTCAAGTAAACCCACAACACTGTTCTTATTTTCCTGAATAAGGAAAAATTTTTAAGAGTTTTGTGAGAAAAAGAGGGAAAACATCTTTACTCAAAAAATGCTGAGAACCAGTCCATGCTAGCTGACATCCCGCTGCTCTATTTTTTTTTCTGTCGCTACCAGCACTGATTTAGTAAGACTAGACTTGTTGCAAGCAACTATTCAAGACTGTGCTATGTTTTCACTTTCTTCAAAAACAGCCTCAAACGTTTACAAGAACACACAGTCTAATCAAATGTTTATTCATTTAGTTTTTACAACATGCCATAATAAAAGTGTTCTATTGTGGTTTCCAGAGTCACAACATTTTCTATTAGATTTGCCAAAGCAGACAAATTCAGCCTAAAAAACCAGAACAACTACTTCTTTTTTATTTACGTTACTTTTCTAGCCAGGGTCTTGAGACAAAAGGGTGCAGTCTCAGGCCAAAGGATCATCTGGACAAGTACGTTTTCAGAGTGAACAAAATGACAGGCTGCCCAGGGAGGTGGTGGAGTCACCATCCCTTGAGGTGTTTAAAGAACGAATAGATGCGGTGACTTCCTGAACCAAAGGTACCATCTTTGCCTTTAGCAGATTTTTCTTGAGTGAACTTAGTCAGCCTGCCCTTCAGGCTACAGATTTATTTATAATGAAAAAACATTTACATAACCAATAACCAAACACAATTTCTTACTGGGGTGTTTGTTTGTTTCTAAATCTTTTAGATTTCACCTTGCTTGATACAAGTTATATGCTTTGTTACTAAAAACATGTGATTTAATAAAATCAGTTATAAATGTTGCAATATATTATAATCTTTTTTTTTAACTTACTGGAACTAATAGGTTGGTCTTATTGCAGTACCTCCAACTCTTGTTCATCAAGATACCTTTGGTAAGAGTTATTCTGTGTCTTACTTTATCCCCCTGCAAAACTTTTGGATGAAAACTCCTCTACTTTGAGATAAAACAATAATCCAAATAATTCAGCAGTAAAATGCATGCACATGCGCATGCACACACACACACATGGGTTTTGATACAGGACACAACACACTGTAAACATTTTTTTCTCCCTTTTTTTTTGTATTGCTTATTTTCTAAAACTATTGACTGGCATATACAACAGGTAAGTATATTCAGTACCTGGAAAACATTACTAATAACTACAAAGCATATTATTTTAAAGTGTGCCATATTGCACAAGTGAAAGAGACTGAGCTGAAATCTGTAGGCTTGTATATAGGCCTTTTATCAGTCAGACAGCAAAGCTCTTCTGTCGATGAAAAAGCAATCCTTCTTGAATGCCTTCCCCTTTCTAGCCCCTCTCTCTCCCTAGCAGAGGGGAGCTACAACAAGAGACCATTCCACCACTTCCAGCAATGGAAGAGCTTTTGAAGACAGAACTATTGGCGTCATTGAACCAGGCCTCACAGCTAGTCTCTGGAAAAAAAAACATTCTTATCCTGTAAACTGGACAACATTTATTTCTAAGAACAAAGCACACCCATTGTGAGTAAGAGAAAGAAAGGGGTTGCTTTCACAGTCAAAACTTTTGAAAGGAAAACACAGCTGCACCTGCAAGTTTTCTTTACTGCAGCACAAGCATTGCCCTACTCTTTCTTAAGGATTTGCAAGGAGCCGAAGGTGCAAAATATGCTGAAACCTTGTGCAAGAGGAAGGGCAATGCTGTTGTTGCCCCGGGGGTGGGTTTTTTATGGTTTTGTTGTTGCTTTTTTTAAGGACAAACATGATGTAGAGAATCCTGCGTGCTGTTGCTATCCCAATTTGTTTTGGTTCCAGTCAAGCAAAAAACTGCAGGTCACATACAAAACAGATAGGCAACAGAAAAGGATCTGGATTAAAGTGAGTTGTTTAGAGATGATTGTAATGAAGGTACTATTGCAGGAGTGTAAGAGGCTGAGTACAATAGAGGCATGCGCCTCTGTGCTTATGCTATAGTCATGCCCCCTCTAACGTGGTTAAACCCTGTACTTTGCCTAAAAGCTTGGCAAACCATTTGAAGTTAGTTTAGATTACTGTGGCCTCTGCAGCCACAAAGGTGTAATGATGTAAAGGGCTCAAAAGTTTGCCTAGAGAAGGAAAGAAATATAAAAAGCCAAGCTAGAACTAAGAAAAAAAATCACACCAGAAGCTGTCAGCATCCATATAAAAGTATCTGGGGCTCTATGTTTAAGAAGCAAGTCAACTCAGAACTATATTGATATATTCATAAACAATTCCTGGTTAATCTAAGCTGTAATGAAATTCCATTCTTTTCTGGCAGAATGCTTAAGGAAAGAAATAATGCAGCTACCACCTGCCCTCCTGAAATGCAGCAGGACTGTGCAAGTCTGAGCTCTTGCACACTAGCAAAGATCAACCAAGTCCAGTAAATGTCATGTGTTCTAGATCAACGTGTATAAACACAGCTGACAGGATGCATCTGAAGCCTGGATAGCATGAAGTTTATACCTGCACTTGAGGCTGGCTAATACTTTTTGCTGCAGCTGCTTTGTAGGATGCTGCATTTCAAAGGCAGCCAGAATTTTAAGAGGAGGTTAGGCTCACTTGTCCTCCCCATGGGTGGTCCTCTTCCTCTTCAGGCTGACACACAGAGCTAATACTTGGTAGGTTGTATGATTTCATTCTCCCTCCTCTCTCCCTACCTGGACTTTTTTCTTTTTTTCCTTCTTCTCCTCCTTTCCCCTCCATTCTGTCCTGCCCCAAAATCAGCTGTATCCAGCTATAAACATTAATTCTTACAGTGTACATTGC